>CABEEJ010005274.1:6418-52134 GCA_901482245.1 Timema douglasi | reverse complement strand
GTCCAGTCCACCTCATTACACCCTATACTTATCTTAAGTTAGTTATATCCAGTCCACCTCATTACACCCTATTTCTATCGAGCTAGCTATGTCCAGTCCACCTCATTACACCCTATACTTATCTTAAGCTTGCTATGTCCAATCAACCTCATTACACCCTATACTTATCTTAAGTTAGTTATATCCAGTCCACCTTATTACACCCTATACTTGTCTTAATTTAGATATATCCAGTCCACCTAATTACACCCTATTTCTATCGAGCTAGTCATGTCCAGTTCACCTCATTACACCCTATTCTTATCCTGATCTAGTTATGTCCAGTCCACCTCATTACACCCTATACTTATCCTAATTTAGTTATATCCAGTCCACCTCATTACACCCTATTTCTATCAAGCTAGTTATGTTCAGTCAACCTCATTACACCCTATCTCTATCGAGCTAGTTATATCCAGTCCATCTCATTACACCCTATCTCTATCGAGCTAGTTATGTCCAGGTCACCTCATTAGACCCTATACTTATCTTAAGCTAGTTATATCCAGTCCAGCTCATTACACCCTATCTCTATCGAGCTAGTTATGTCCAGTCCACCTCATTACACCCTATACTTATCTTAAGTTAGTTATATCCAGTCCACCTCATTACACCCTATTTCTATCGAGCTAGTTATGTCCAGTCCATCTCATTACACCCTATACTTATCTTAAGTTAGTTATATCCAGTCCATCTCATTAGACCCTATTTCTATCGAGCTAGTTTTGTCCAGGTCACCTCATAACACCCTATACTTATCTTGAGTTAGTTATATCCAGTCCACCTCATTACACCCTATCTCTATCGAGCTAGTTATGTCCAGTCCACCTCATTACACCCTTTACTTATCTTGAGCTTGTTATATCCAGTCCACCTCATTACACCGTTTACTTATCTTGAGTTAGTTATATCCAGTCCACCTCTTTACACCCTATCTCTATAGAGCTAGTTATGTCCAGTCCACCTCATTACACCCTATACTTATATTGAGCTAGTTATATCCAGTCCACCTCATTACACCTTATCTCTATCGAGCTAGTTATGTCTAGTCAACCTCATTACACCCTATCTCTATCGAGCTAGTTATGTCTAGTCCACCTCATTACACCCTATCTCTATCGAGCTAGTTATGTCCAGTCCACCTCATTACACTCTATACTTATCTTGAGCTAGTTATGTCCAGTCCACCTCATTACACCCTATCTATATCGAGCTAGTTATGTCCAGTCCACCTCATTACACCCTCTATCTATCGAGCTAGTTATGTCCAGTCCACCTCATTACACCCTATACTTATCTTGAACTAGTTATGTCCAGTCCACCTCATTACACCCTATCTATATCGAGCTAGTTATGTCCAGTCCACCTCATTACACCCTATACTTATCTTGAGCTAGTTATATCCATTCCACCTCATTACACCGTATTCTTATCTTGAGTTAGTTATATCCAGTCCACCTCATTACACCCTATCACTATCGAGCTAGTTATGTCTAGTCCACCTCTTTACACCCTATATTTATATTGAGCTAGTTATGTCCAGTCCACCTCATTACACCTTATCGCTATCGAGCTATTTATGTCCAGTCCACCTCATTACACCCTCTACTTATCTTGAGCTATTTATATCCAGTCCACCTCATTACACCCTATCCCTATCTTGAGTTAGCTATATCCAGTCCACCTCATTACACCCTATACTTATCTTGAGCTAGTTATGTCCAGTCCATCTCATTACACCCTATTCTTATCTTGAGTTAGTTATATCCAGTCCACCTCATTACATCCTATCTCTATCGAGCAAGTCATGTGAGTTCACCTCATTACACCCTATACTTATCTTAAGTTAGTTATATCCAGTCCACCTCATTACATCCTATCTCTATCTATCTAGTTATGTCCAGTCCACCTCATTACACCCTATACTTATCTTAAGTTAGTTATATCCAGTACACCTCAATAAACCCTATCTCTATCGAGCTAGTTATATCCAGTCCACCTCATTACACCCTATCCCTATCTTGAGTTAGCTATATCCAGTCCACCTCATTACACCCTTTCTCTTTCAGGTCCATTCTAATGCAATCTCCGTCTAGGTCCTCACAATATTAACTTCCTATTGGTTTTGCCAGTGAGTACCCTGAACAAGGTTTTAGATTCTCTCATTCTCGCCGCTTGTCTTGCACAACATAATTTTTTAGGATTTTTAATCCTCACAATGTCTTGTAATAGGTACGTGGTATGTAACTAATTATTATGTAAATTACTCAAAACCCCAGTATCTTCATCCTTTTTTGGACCAAATATCAACCATAGCACCATGTTTTCGAACACCTTAAATTGGTTTTCGTCATGTAAGTTATGAGACCACGTTTCACACACATAGAGAACCACTGGTAACATTATTGTTTTCTATATTATGAGTTTTACATTGCTTGAAATCAACAATATGTCAACAACTTACTGACCGAGTAATAGCATGCATTCCCCATCTGACTTATTTTTCTAATTCTCACTCATTATCGTTATTTCTAGTTAAAATTGTTCCTAATTATTTAAACCCATTAAACCTACCAAATGATATTGTGTTCGTAGTATTCTCTAAATGATCGTGCCCTAATTGTGTTATCTTTGTGATCATATACTTAATCTTTTCAGTGTTTACTTCTTAACCTGTTTTCTAGGTAGCCTTTGATAAAATGTTTTCATTTCTTGAAACAGCTTCCCAACAAAGTTAAATCATCTTAGTATCCTAATAGCTGCATTGTACCCTTTTAGGTAAACCCTCCACTACTTTTAAGGCCGGTTCTTGTCCCATGAGAGCGTGGCTGTATCTGATAAAGTATGGGTATGAGCAGGAGGGTCTGGAAGTGGAACAGGATCTTCTGCAGATTGAAGTGAATAACAAGGTGACAAGTTGCCATCAGATGAGTCATGGAGACTACTAGTTGGGGTCACTATCAGAACTTTGATTGTGTGGTTCTCTTCTGTCTCCTGTCTTTCTTTTCTGTGGTTTTGAAGCCATAACATTTTTTTTTAAAGTGCCAGGCAATGGCTCTTTATAAATAGTTTCCACAGTACAAGCACTCAAAACAGATGGAGCAAATGCCATATCAGGAACAGTGTCAGGATTAAAGGGAAATATAGTCATGACTTGGAAGTTTGTCACGAGGTTAGCTGCTGATATAGCTTCCAACCAAACATCAGAAAATATTTTCCCAAAAACAAATTGCCTTAAACTCCAATCCTGCTAATGCATCCAAAATTTTAAGGCTTCCTCATCCCAATAACACTCAAATGATTTTAAGACAGATTTGTCTAAGGGTCGGAGCTCATATTTTGTGTTACTTGGAAGACAAAAGAATTTAACATTATGTCTCTCTGCCACTTCTACAACAGTGATATCGAGATGAGATGATGCACCATCACAAATTAATAACGTAGGCCTATTTCCGAGTCTAGATTCAGCAAAGTGATCTATCCACTTGGCAAACACTTCACCCGTCATACTTCTTTTGGATGTCATTACTACTTTGGTAATGGGAGGTAAATTTTCCTTCCACTTGGGTTTTTTCCGTTGGTCTTTAAATAAAATCATTGATGGGATTGTCTGACTTGTTGAATTGCCGCATGCCACAATTGTCACATTTTCAGCATGTTCAGGTGCTACAATGTGGATTCTTTTCACGCCCTTACGAGATAATACCTTTTGTTGATGATGCAATGTTGACCTGCATCCTTTCTCATTAATATTACATATATTCTGTGGTTTTTCCGCATAATCAATATCTAGCATACTTGTTGTAATTTATTATAATAATCTGAAACTACAACTTGATGTAGTGTTGATGCTGTTCTTGGATTCAAGTTTTGTGTTCTTCGTTTAGCGACATCGTCATGACACTTTAAAAAAACACTTGAGCGATTCATGACTAGCTGTTTATTTATTTAGGTTAAAGGGATGCAGATTATTGTTTTCATTTCAAAATTTGAAAACACATACTTTCAAAAATTGACTTGTAAATGGCATACCAATATCTGCCAAATGAAAGATTCTTGGACATAGCTCTTCCTATTGTTGTGGAATAAGCATAGGACTTTTCCCCAATTTTTTGTTAGTTTTACCTGAAAGCAGATGGTTTCTAAGATGCTTACCTGGTATACCAAAGTTCTTGGAATTTTTTTTACAGCATTAGTATATCTCTATCATTTGAGACTCAATAATCAATATTCATATTTTTTTATTGGTCTAAATATATCCTTGAGGAATTTAATAGCAATGCGATAACCATCAGATGTGCAATCCCTAATAAAATGTCGATAATTATAACAGGAAGTCTAAATTTTATTCAGAAGTGTTGACCCTTGGGGACCCAATATCGGTATTTTTTATTGGTACAACTATATAAGTGAGGACTTTAATTCTTTAAAGATGAAATTATAAAATTTAGAACTAGGACTCAAAAAAGTGTTACGTAGTTATGGTGCAATTTTTGCTCGGGTTCGTTAGTATATAGTTATTATTTCATTTCACATATATTACGAGCTATGAATAAATATCTTAATTTTTAAATAATGGAGTGAGAAAGTCCGTGCGAAGTTCCTTACCATTATCTTTTGGCTATCCCCGATATTTGTTTACCCTGAAGTAAAACATTACTTGGTGGACAGATTTCACACCCCTGTGACCTACTTACTGTTGGAACAAAATTCTAAACAACATTTTGGGAAGAGTGTTTCCTATCAGATGCCCGGGTCTACTTCAAAGAGAAAAGAGGGGAAACGACTTAAACTTCCACACTCTGCCTCTGTCATTCTATTGTATGGTTTCATTATGAAATGTTGCTGTGTGCTAACCTGTGAAATCTGCCAGATTTCCAAAATTGAGGCTAACAACCCCCCCAAAACACACTGTCCCTATACATCAATTAGATTGGACTAAGAACCCCTCCCCCCAGCTTCTAGAGGTGGGGCTAGAGATGAAAATTTTCCTGAAAAATTTTCTTAGTGGCGGCTAGCGTTGGAGGGGCTGAATGGTAGATTTTGCACCTAGAGCCTATTATACTTCAAAATATAGTGTGTTAAGAGACGAGTGGGCTATAAGAAGAGAGCAAGGTAGGTGTAGATAGGAACCACAGATAAGGGGGACAAATTTTGGGCCAATCTTAAAATTATTTTAATTAACTTATTGACGATAAAAAAATTTAAGTAAGATTTATGAACATAGCGTGATGACAAAGGCTCGCATTCATTTGTTTCATCTGGACATAGATAGCAGCAGGACGCGTGTTGAGGTCACTCCATGAAATGTGCTAAAAATCTTAGAATAACGCAGAAGTTAATTCCTGAAAGTAGTACAATCAGTGAAGGAAGTGTTCGGGTATCCGGGTGAGAAGTTGTGAGAGTGTAACTTAAAACAGGGGTGAGTTATTCACGTTTTCCTATTACTAAAAAATAGCATTAAAATTACAACAATTATTCATATATCATAAAGAACAACTAAATTTTCCGCTAAATTTGGTAAAAATTGGACTCCGTAGCCCAAAGGGTTCAAAAGCTATTAAACAATATAATTTCAATAGTACCAGAATCTAAGGTCATTGCAACCTTAGTGGAAATTTCCATTGCAACTGCAATACATATGGTGAGATAGAGAAGGAACGAGTAAAGGCAATTAACTAATAGCTCACAAAACGGTCCATTTATAGCTCCATTTAATCAGTTGAAATAATTTTACAGAAATATTAATTGAAAATTTCGCGGAAAAAATATAGGGAACATTTTCCGTCTCACATTTCTAGGTTGGTGTGAATAAATTGCATACTGCCCCTAGACACCAAGTCTAATGCCAACCTAGTCCAAACTGTGACCTCCCACCCGTTCACGAAAAAAAACAACATTTTTGGATCGTCCAAAACCCACTTCCCCTAGACACCACCCAAAATGATCAAGAACCCCCTAAACACACTGTCTCTAGACATCGTAAAAAAAAAACACTGCCCTCATACACCAAGAACCCATCTAAAGAATTGAACTTGGTAAATGCGAGTCGAATAAGGTTATGTGAATCAGCATACATGTAGGATTACACATTCTTCCATGTTAAAACGAGGGGTTCAAATTATTTACAGAACGAAAACAACTTTCAAAGACTAAAACAAAATTGAGCATGGCTGAGACATCACCCGTGGTCTTTTCCTGGTGAGGGATGAAGTCACCGGGCAAAACCCGTCCAGCTCATCACGGGGTTAAAGTTCAAGGTCAAAGTGGGGCAGCTTGTCGCCGTATCTAATTACAACATTGAATTTTTAGCTTCATCGACAAAACAATACAAATGACAACAAAAACAGAATAATACAGAATGATCAAATAAAAATCAAAACACTTCAATTTATAGGAATATTTTATGAATTACTCCAAGTCTTGATCTGGAGCATCAACAATGTTTCGATACTTCGACTTTTCCTGGTCGCAGATTCTGTGATGACTGATAAGTTAATTTCAGATGGAGCAGGCTATCAGTCTACCTACCCCATGGATTTCTACGACATACCAAGAAACAGTCTACAAATTTTGCCGACACGGTACTATTACATCACTTCCAGGGTTCTTTACATGCTACAATCTACATAAGATCAACGGCTTTACTTCTCCTCCGAAGGAAGCTGTACTACGGATTTTTATCGCTCAGATCAATCGATCTCGGATGGGTTGAACACAAGATCATCGAGTCCTGACGCGAGAAATCTACCTCAATGATTTATAGGAATAGAGAATACATATAAACTAATGAAACAATATTAACCACTAAAACATAAATTATTTATTTAACACTATTTGTTCTAAATTTAAAATTATAACTACGTTTTTAATTTTAATATGGTCAAAGAACTGTATTTTTAATTATATCTCTAGCATGAATAAAAGCTGTCAAATGACATTGTATGTACTTGACATGCATGTAACTAGAATTGCAATTAATAGTTTCGACTTTATATTAATTTTGTTTTGAAATAATTGAAATAGTTTTGTGTTAGGGCTAATGAAAATCTAAATGCGTTGTTGAAAAATAGAACAGTTGAAAGCGGATTGATAATGTAGCCAATTAAAGTATGTCAGTTAATGTTAATTAATATTCAATCCTACTAATATATAGATATCAAATCTAATAGGTGTGTTTGTTTGTTTGTAGACCTATTGCGTTCAAACCACTGTAGAAATTGTGCTGAAATTTTGCCTAAACATAACTCTGACGTCAGTGTAACACAGAGCTACCCAAACTTTTTCAACTCAAGGCCTATTTGAAAAAAAAAATCTGCCTAACGCCCCCCTCAAATGAATTATATGCCTACCCACTTCGTTCGCCGCGTGGTTTGACGTGCTAGTCTCGCTGGGGACTAAACTGCCGATGACGGGTGATAGAGGTTCGAATCTCGGTAGGGTGTTTCTCCAAAATGGTTTTTAACTCTACTTCCATGTAAATGCGGGTACACTTCCTATTAATATAACATCCCTAATCTCTAAAACCCCCAGATTAATTAGTACATAAGTGTATAAACCACACAGGTAATAAGATGTGTTGCTAAAAAATATTTGCCTATGATTCCTATTCTTCCCTTTAAATATAAGTAATGCATAGTCGGTATTTTTTACTTTCTCGCTATCTTAAAGATAGAGAAAGTATTGTGATCGTAAAAAAAATCGAACTCGAGGTTTTGATGAATCTCGACGTTTCATGACAACCGAATCCAAAAAAGTTGTTTTTGAATTTCCTTCTGTCTGTTTATCTCGACCTCCGACTAGAGCCTAAACTATTTTACCAATTGGGTTAAAACTTGGTAACTAGGGTTTTCATAAGGTTATCCCGAGGGTTTTTGGAATTGAACCCTAAAATTAAGGCTAATTTACTGAAGGGCAAAAAGAGTAAAAGTTGATTTTCACAAAATAGGCTCTAACGATTTTGATTTATTTTCATTTTAAAACGTTTATAAATATTTTAAACAAAATGGCTACTCTCAATACTTTGGCAAAATAACTTTAAGGGCGCCGGTTTGATGCGTAAATTCTAACTTTTTTTATCACATCTCCTAAATTATTTGAGATATGAAATTACATATCATTGAATATTTGTATATCTATTTATAATACAAATACTTTATTCAGAACAAATGTTTATAAAATCAATAACTTTCAAGCTATACGCAAATATATAATATTTTATTTTTATTTTGGAACATTAAGGTATCGTATTGCAATCGTAAAAAATGTCTAACCTGGAATGTTGGCGGATGTCAACGTCTCATGACCCCCCCAAACCCTAAAAAGTGGTCTTTGCAATGTCGTCTGTGTGTTTTTTAACCCCAAAATTAAGAGTAGTTTAATAAAAAGCGAAAAGAGAAAAAAACTATTTTCTCAAAATCGAATAACGATTTTGACTCAAATTTATATCTAGGCGTTAATTAAGACTATAAATAGACTGGCTATTTTCATTTTCCCATTAAAATGACTTTTAGGGTATTTTACAGAAGGGAAAATCCTCGTCTATCCGCAATTATTTGAGATACTAAATAAATTATCATTGCATATTTGTAGTACTATCAAAAATAAAATAAAAACTTTATACTATATATATTTTTATAAAACGAACAGTTTCGAAGATATTGTCAAATATGTTAATAATGATTATTAGCACCACGTTTAACTACCCGTTCGGGCTATACGCAACTTTATTAACACAATTTTGTGATCTTTAGTTGTAAAAGGATACTACTTAAGTTTTAACGCAATAATTCTCTAATACCTTAGAGTAAGAAATTAGTAAGTCTCTCAAAAAATGTATGTTTTTTTTTCAGCCTCTTAGGAGAAATATTTGTACAACAATGATCTATATCTATCATTTTAGATTCAATAGTCAATATTTACTTATTTTATTGGTCAAATTTAATAGATGTGTGAGCCCTAATAAAATGTCGATAATTTTTTTAAACCGGAATTCGACATTTTAATACCAATTGTTGATTCACGGGGACCAAATTGTGATATGTTTACTTTCTCTCTACCTTACAGGTAGAGAAAGTATTGTGATCGTCAAAAAAAATTAACAAGCGATTTTGATGTAGGTCAACGTTTCATGATCCCCCGAACCTTAAAAGGTGGTTTTCGCAATACCGTATGTCTGTCTATCCAGCTGTCTGTCTGTACCTCCAACTAGAGACTAAACTATTTTACCGATTGTGCTAAAACCTGGTATTTAGGGTTTTCATAGGTTTACCCTGAGGAATTTTTGAAATTAGATATCCAACTCTAAAATTAAGGGTAGTTTCCTGAAGGGCTGCAAAAGAAAAAAAATTGATTTAATCAAAATCATCCCTAATGATTTTGATTAGATTTCATTTCTAAGCTTTGATCAAAATTACCAACCAAATGTCTACTCTCAACCTTTTGAAAAAATAACTTTCATGGTTCCGTCAGATGCGTAAACTATAATTTTTAATTTTATCTCCGTAAGCCTTTGAGATATGAAATCACTTATCATTGCAACATGTGGATCTATTTATTATAATGTTTTTATTTGAAATATATTTTTTATAAAACCAAACATTCTAGAGCTATACACAAATATATATTTCTTTTAACTTTGCCAACATTTTACGGTAAAGTATTACAACTGTTAAAAACATCTAACCCAAGATGTTGATGGATGTCGACGTTTCATGACGCCTGAGCCTTAAAAAGTGGTTTTTGCAATGCTGTGTGTCTGTCTAATCCTAAAATTAATAGCAGTTTACTAGAGGATTAAAAGAAAAAAATCAATTTCCTCAAAATTGTTTATAGATATTCTATCTTTCTCATTTTAGACTCAATAGTCAATAATTACCTATTTTATTGGTCAAAATTTATAAAAAGGAAATGTGATAGTAATGCGATAACCATAAGATGTGCATCCTTTTGTAAAATGACAAAAATTTTACCCAGAAGTCAAAATTATAATATGAAATGTTGGCCCTCAGGGACCCAATTTCGATATTTTTTATTTGTCCAAATATACAAATGATGACGTTAATGCTTTAAAAATAAAATTGTCATATTTAAAACCTTGAATAAAAAATGTTTTACGTGTGTCTAGCGCAATTTGTTCTCGGGTTTGAGAAAATATCTCAGTTTCTAAACAATGGAGTGAGAAAGTTAGTGCAGAGTTCCGTACTATTTATTTATTATTACTAGTGATCATATTTAATAGGCCATTTTATTGCACTTAAATTACACATTTAATACTTAGTTTGATTTCTTTATATATATATATAAAATTCTATAAGACTAATTATAAAATACTTGTGTGATTGTTGAGCTTAAAGTGTTTTGGCTAACTTCGCAATATATTGAACATACTTGTAAAATAATAGTCTTAATATCCAAATAGTTTCGATATTTCACTACTATGCGATTCACTGCACTAAATTGTCGTTCAATGAACTAAGAAAATGGAAAGGCCATACATATAAAGAAGCTTGGATTTTCTCGATAAAGCAGTACATTTTATGTGATGCTTCATCCATATGTCTTGATGTCCTCTGTTTAAGATTAGCTTCGATTCTTCATAATTTTGAAGCTGAACAATTTATTATTGCAAAGTAAGTTATTGGTATTCTGCTTTGCAAATTAATGGATTTGATATCCAGACAGGTATTTCCAAATCAATCAAATCTTTAAAGCGATTCCTATAGTCACTCTTCAGTGGTTGCAGATGTAAACAATATTCTTCCAAATCATGGCCTGTATAAGATGTTTTTATGCTGTTCATGGATGGAAACTGCAAAAAACTTTTCTGCCAATATTATGTTTAAACAACTCCAACTTCATGATGAAAGTAGATATCGCAATTTTGCCTTAACTAAATTGAAATTATCACCCTGAAGCTGCATATTCAGCGTAATAATTTTGTTATAAATGTCGGACAAATATGCTCTCAAATAAAATATAGAAATGCTTCATGCATGAGCCTTTGGAGAGCGAACACACTTCACTATGAAGAACTCTGACAAGACATCTTGTGAATGTAGGGAATGCCAGGCCTCCACCGTGGTTCGGATTCCACGTTAAACTGTAGGTCCTTCATTTCATCTCACAATAACCCTACCATTACACATTAGCGTAAGTGCGTATAACCCGAACGGGTAGTAAGACGCGGTGCTAATAATAATAACTATGAAGAAGAAGACGTTCAAACTCCTAATCGTTGTAAAATATTTAAGAAAACATTCTAAAATAGTTAAAGTAAGGAGTGATAATATTTAAATTTAAGACTTAGATATAATTATTAGGAGATAACAAAACATAAATCTATAAGTAGATAACAAAATTTATATCTATCTGATATGAAACTATCTAATTCATTAAATTATTATTTTTTATATCTTGTTATAGTTATCGCCTGAGTTTTCTAAGTCTTAACTTTAATTATTACCACTCCTGACTTTAACAACCTTAGAACGTTTTCTAAAATCTTTTATAATGCCCCCCAGGCACAAATTTATTACACATTTTTTAGTTTGAAATTGAAGTTGAAGAAGACACTTGATAATCTATGGTTCAGTTATCAATGTATTAAGAATCATATAGCCCCGAAATATGCCCCATTTTATTTTAAAAACAATTATTAAAGAACGTTAAAGTTACAGCAACAAAAAATCAGATCAATAGAGTCAAATCCAAAATATCCTTTCTTCATCTGAAATTACAAACATTAAACACACAATTTTTTACAAAACTTATCTTGAATTAGCTAAATCGATTCACCCAATTTTATTAAATGAAACCTTAGACATCGTCAATATCAGAGTTCACAACATCAATTCCTGTAAATATCTAATACTAAACAATAAACTCAATACCTTATCTCAAACTAAGCAACCAAAACCAAGAGCCCACAATTTCTGCTTCAAATTTAATCCTAGATATCTCAATATATCAAAACTAAAACTGAACAAGGACAAAGAAATCCTCCAACAAAGTTACAAATTTAATCTCAAACAATCATCTATCAAACAAAAGATTCAATCTTTAATCATTGATAGTGAGGATGCTATCGATCAAGTATCCTCAGATGATAAAAATCTGATCAAAAACATGCTCACTAATCAAGTACATAAAATAATTTACAACCACATTAGACAAAACAATTCACCCAATCAAACCAAAAAAATATATATATATTTTAAAACAAAAATTGAAATCCAACAACATAATCAATGTCAAAGCTGATAAAGGTAACACCATTATCCTCATGGATAAAAATTGTTATATTTCCAAAACCCTAGAATTCGTTTAGAAAAACTATATAAAAGAACCAAAAACATACCAATCTAACAAATACAAAAAAACCTTAAAAACACCATAAAGAAATTGCCGTTAATAATAAAACAAAATTTGTTCAGGTTTTTTAACATGAAACCCCAAACCGCCACCTTCATGTCATTATCTAAAAATTCACAAACTGATTATTTCAATCAGACCTCTGGTAAACTATCAAAATGCACCAGCATACAAACTTGCTAAAAATATAATCAAAATACTATTTGAAAACTTAAAACTTCATAATAAATTTAAAATTAAAAGCCTTACTCATCTAACTAGAAAGTTAAACTCAATTTATAGTAACTGTAACACCACCCTTAGTCTTCCCAAAAAAATAAGGCTGGCGCACAACATAAATTAACCATAAAAAAGGAAACAATAATTGCAGAGGAGCCAATAGGATAATAACGAAAAGCAAATAGGCCGACTCTGGTCTATTCACTTTCTGCTTCCATGAACTCACCTATTTCAATCTATATATTACAGGCGAAAGCGAAGGATAAAAGTTTGATATAAAGAAATAGGTCAAAGATAACATTTTAGTTTTATTGATGATAAATATTGAACGGTATATGTGTAATATGAAGCTATGATAAAACAAGAGTTGCGGGAACTTTCAGTAACCATGAATTGGTTACAATTCAATGTAATATATAAGATTACTCCAAAGGGTAGTAAAAAATATAATTCCCCCATAACAATATAAAACATTTGGTGCCGTATGGGTTATACTTTTCTAATACTTTGTTCATAAGACCATACAATATTTTCCAGCCACGCAGGTAATAACATTCCTTACGCAACAATAAACTTTCCCTGCCGTATGGGCAATAAGTTACACACATTTACTTTGACAACAATATAATATATTTCTGCCACGCAGGTAATAACATTTCTTACGCAACAATAAACTTTCCCTGCCGTATGGTTACAAGCGTTTACTTTGACAACAATATAATATATTTCTGCTACGCAGATAATAACATTTCTTACGCAACAATAAACCTTCCCTGCCATATGGGCAACAAGTTACAAGCATTTACTTTGACAACAATATAATATATTTCTGCCACGCAGGTAATAACATTTCTTACGCAAAAATAAACTTTCTCTGCCATATGGGCAATAAGTTACAAGCATTTACTTTAACAACAATATAATATATTTCTGCCAAGCATGTAATAACATTTATTACGCCAAAATAAACTTTCCCTGCCATTTGGGCAATAAGTTACAAGCATTTACTTTGACAACAATATAATATATTTCTGCCACGCAGATAATAACATCTCTCTGCCACATGGGTAATAAACGTCTAATCTCTCAAAAGTGATTTGTAAACAGATAGTAGTGACATCACACGGACCCTTATGGGGCTTCATGTAGAAGTAAATAAATAGAAGATTTCAGGCTATTAAGTTTTATAAACTATGAATATTAACTCGCCAAAAGGAATTCCTATGTACATTTAGCTGAAAAGGAATCTAGGACCTTCCTAAACCATCCTGGACACCTAGGTGTGTCCGAGGACACGATCCTGACAAGAGTGCCGTACGTTTTGAATTACACCATTATATATGCTCATACTAGCTCAGAAAGGGGGAAGAGGGGTAAACAAAAACAACGGCCAACACAGAACAATGAAGAGAGGGAGGGGATAGACTGATGACGGAAAAACACCCGAGGAGCTGGTAGATCATTCTAGGCCACATGTTCCAACATAACACCACAGTCTTGCACATGCGCACCACACATTTCCCACCACGCCTCGAGATACAGCACTGTTCAGTCTTGCATGATATTTCCTCTTTTAGTTGCTCGGTCAATTTCATAGAGGCATGCTGTTGTCATCTTGTGCGGGGAGTACATAGTGAGTTGAAGCAGCTTAATGGGGCCTAAGGTGAGTTTACTTGCTTTACTCCTCGTACGATTTTGTAGCTTATTTCCAATAAATGCTACATAACGAAAATACCAAATTTATGTCATTGGACATTTCTAACCTCTAAACTAATGTGCTAGTATTAGAAACCATTCTCATCATTAAAGAATCTCTAATATTAATGGACTTAAGCAAAGGTTATATTGATCAAATTTCTAATTTACTCCAAATTTTCATGACCAAAACTATTTCCAATTCAAAAACAAATTTTCTTCACAAAATGACGGACTTGCAATGGGATCCCCTATATCGTGTCAGAAATATTCTTACAAAAATATGATCTTATCATCTTCAATAACCTAAACAACTTGCTAAGCATCAAATTCTATTGCAGATATGTAGACGATATCCTAATTATTTATGACAATTACTCCAATCTCTCTGTTGTATCCACTTTAATCAACATTCATCCTGATCTTTCTTTCACTATTGAGAATGAAAATAATGGCAGTATTAACGTAGACCTCAATATTCACAAAAATTTGAACAATGGTTTAATTTACAAAATATACAGAAAACCCACCCACACTGGTGCAATAATCCCTTATGATTCTAACTATCTCACTTCTCATAAACTTGCTGCCTTCAATAGCCTAGTTCATCGGTTACTAAATATATCACTCAGTAAATCCAACAACAAAACTGAGCTTAATACAATCAAACTAATAGCCACTAATAAAAGTTATTCTCACTCTACCACCAAGAAAATCTTAAACAGAAAAACAAACTAAGATATAATAATTTCTCAACCACCCTTACTATTGATAACCACAATTGTTTTAATAAAAAGAATAAATGGGTTAAATTTACTTACACTGTTCCTGAAACTCATCGCGTCACAAATATTATCATAAAGTATAATCCCAACATTGCTTTTTCCACTAATAATACATTAAAGATAAATCTTAGTAACAGTAATTTAAATAAAAATTATAAATATAATAAAAATGGAATTTATAAACTTCCTTGTGAATGGAATTATATCTCCATTGGATAGACTGCAAGAAACTGTATGGTTATAAAGAGCACATTTCTGATTTCAAACAAAATAGGGCCAAATCAGAATTTGCAGACCATTTAAAAAACTTTAACCATCAACTCAAACCAAAAGATCAATGTATGAAACCCCTTCACATACCTCATAAAGGTACAAGATTAAACGCAGCTGAATTTTTGTTCATACAAGCAGCTTTATTCCAAAATAAATCAATCATTAATAAACAATTACAACTATCTAATCAAGTTCTTATGAACACATTAACGCATCTACCTAAAAACATCAAAATCCTGTAACCTCATTTATCCTGCTCTAACTTCCAGCGTAGATTGGCCCGTTCGAGCCGGAGTCGAGAAGGTTATGTCCTTATACTTCATTTTTACATCCTTCCACTAAATCTATCTATCCTTGTTTTCATAGATCATTCTACACTCACTGGTTTCAATAGTAGTTTCCATACCTAACAGTTTACACCATTCTCATGATAACTTCCTCTTACTCAACTCATTTTTTAATTAGTCTTTTGTTTTTTCCACAAATCTTTTCATTCCAACAACATCCTGGTTAGTTTACATCTCTCAATCGTAACGACACTTTGTTTCCCGCACAACGACTTAGTAAGTTTGTTTGTTTATCAATTGTTTTTTATAAATTCATTAATATAACGGTAATAATCAAGACTTTAGCACAACATAAGTTTTCAATCTTTCTTAATATTCTTTAATTTCACTTTACAATTTCAATGGTTATGGTATTTATATACCAAAACATGTCGGAAGAATAGAAATCAGCATCCTTCTATAGCTGATTATCACAAGGAGTAACGGGACTGGAATAAAAAAGACTTAGATTTTATACATAACCTTAAAATTAAAATTATTTATTCTTCAAAACATTGTAACAAGAACACTTAATCACCTTTTTAAACTTCATATGGGAGATGTTAACCTACTAATTTAAATCTTATGATTTATTTACAGCACAGTTGAATTTCAAAATAAGTTTTGTCCTTAATTTATTGTATTAAAGTTTTATAACACAGTTTTAATATATAATACGTGTATTTTATACTTGTCGTCAACCTATGTTTTAATTCAGTTGATGATGTTATATTAATATATTGGAAATTTTCATATATGACATTTTTGTTGTCTTCACACTCACACAGCTGACGGAACAATCTGCTATTAAATGAACGTGCATTGTGCTCTGATCTTGTTTATTGCTGATATTACAATTACCATAGTTGAATAAAGACGTTGACTTAGTTTTTTGATGACAATTGTTTAACATTGGATGACACAATGGATATAAAATAGACTTGCAAGTTATTTTATTAAAATAGCTACCAAACAAACCTATTGGCATCTCTTTGCTCTTTGAAACCATTGTAGCTCTCTCTGTGTTGGTCATCATAGAGTTACAGAACAGTATTTCTTCATTAAGTGCTTCATTTTTGATACATCATACCTAGGCCATTAGAATTGCTTCATTGTCTTGCACCGTTGTTTCATCAAATTTGATCACAACTTCAAAGTTGAACAGATCTACACACAGTTGACTTTCGATATATTTGCTCATTTCCCCAATAAGGTGCGATACAGTGTTGTTACTGAGGGCGATTGATTTCAAAATATTAATGCATTCAACTTAAGAACAGTGGTTAGAGCTTCATATAGCCTACATATAGCAAAACTAATTTTTCACCTACTTTATTAGATAGTCCGCATTTTGATTTATTTGGTAAATATTATAAGAAGCCATAAATACATTATTGACATAAATATCATTTTTACTTTTGAAGAATGAAAGAGCACGAGGCTTTTAGAATGCTTCCTTCAGTTTACCAAAGAAAATAATGTCACAGCTATCAAGATTCTTAAGAATTGGACCCTGCAGTATCAAAGGTTTCATCGCCTAATTATACAGTACTGATGCACAAATTACACGAAATGGATGACGCTAATCTGTTGGTTGTGTAATGAAGCCGTGCTGCAGATTACTAAAGGGATACTGTTGTACTTTCTCTTGTCTGTGTTTATTTTTAAGCAGAAGTGGAATTAGTGGGTTCACTTCAAACAGGCACTTCAGTATTACTCTTTATAAATTTCCCATTGCTGAAATTAGAGAAATGTAAGTTCAGATGTTTCTATTAAAAATAATATAAAAAATATATACTTATGATTCTATTAATAATATTAATACGTCATAACTGAACTTGAGCTCTGTGCGAAGTCCAATATTTCAATTCGAAGCGAAGTTGAATCGAATTTTATTAAATATTTTCGAATCCGAATGGAAGTTTAAATATTCTTTGTTAAACAAAATCATACCTGTTTATATATATAACTTTTCGCACTAATAACTCTTAGAAAGAATTTTATTGCACAATTGCGTAAAATATTTCATTATAATCGGATAAACTTTAAGCTATGAAACAAGCTATTATTGTAAAAGGCAGTTCAATTACTTCAAAAATGTTCATACGAATTTGTAACGCACATAACAGCTAATAATGGAAATAATTGCGCATAAGCCAGGTGTTTAAGCTATCAATATTTTAATTGATAAAGCTGGAAATTTTTTTCAAAGTGAGGTTGAATCTGATATTTTTGTCGGAGAGGAATTGAAGTTTTGAGGCCTCACACACCCGTACAGAACTTTAAAAGAGTTGTACAATTACCTTTAACGTTCCAGGTAGGTCAATACATCTAGAAAATATACGTAAGAAACCAATTTCAGCCAGGGGAGCTGTTTATTGTTTCACAAATCCTAAAAACAGAAGAAAAATTAATCAAGTACACACACACACACACACACACTATGAATCAATAGAATACAATGTATTACTTGACAATAAATGAATTCAGTTTACCATCATTGTTTCGTAAAACAAGTTTATTTAAACATAATATAAACTATAACTAGGGACACATAATGAAACGTTTAGAGGAAATGTACAGTACACGCAATTAATTGAAAGCAGAGAGCAATTTAGGAAACAAACGAAATTGTATCCCCGGATTGGATTCGGGCCCCGATCCTCACGTCACTGGAAACATCAGGCAAGCACTGCTTATCAATTCCTTAGGTATGCTTTAAGGTGCGGCAGAAGGGGGGGCAATTATTTTTACAGTTTTTATATAATTGAACATTTTTGGCCAAAATAAATCAAATATTTTTACAGTAGCAACATAGAGTTTAGTTTTCTGTACATACTAATATAACAGATCTTGAATATCTGTCAAAGGTTTCCTGGAATTTTCTCAAAACTATTTAAATAAAGAGAAACAGTTTTGACAAAATTCCAGGACACCCTTGACAGATATTCAAGATCTGTTGATAATAGCATGTGCAGAAAACTAAACTCTATGTTGCTACCGGAGAAATACTTTATTTATTTTGGCCAAAAAAATTTAATGCTATAAAAACTGGCACATTAGTCAAAATTATTATTTCGTATTCCTCCACATAGCATGAAATTAAAGAATAAAAGTATCATATATTTATTTAAGGTGTAGTTTTAAAAAAACAAATAATTATTGCATCTGGTTTTGGAACGAGGCAATCAGCCACTTTGAATGGAACTCCACATTGATTCTGGGAGCTTGTTAAGAGATGATTCAACTGGGAAAATTTGATTTGGTACTCACGTCTCACCCCCTTACCCACCCCACTATTTTTCCAGCATCCTTCACAGGAGCCGGTGTGATAACTGAGACGAGGTACAGTTCTTTAAAGAATGTTTGAAAACCTATTTGAGATTTTTTTTTCCCTTAAATATTTATATTTCAACAACATGATATTACTCGCATTAGTGGGCATGTGAACTAAACGTCAAGATCATCTATTCTGGGTACCGGGTAGTGAGGGTATTGGAGTTGAATACCTGGTGGGTCTATTGAGTGTGTGATTTTTCCTAAATTACTTACCACTTTCCCGCAACGTAAATGGTGAATTCTTTAATCTAAATTCTAAATTATTCATATTGAGGAAAAAAGCTAAAATAAATTTTTCAATATTTTATCTACATACGAGACAGTGGCTAGAGTGAAAATTGTATTATTAAGGCGGGGTGCTAGTGAGCGCGAGTTTAGGGCATTAATTTTGCAGTTTTTATAGCACAAACATCTTTTGGCCAAAATAAATCAAATATTTCTTTTATAGAATCATAGTTTAGTTTTCTGCACATGCTAATCTCAAAAGTTGTTGAATATCTGTCACGAGCATGGCGGCATTTGGTGACAAACTTTTTAAATAAGGAGAAAAGTTTGTCACCAAATGCTGCCATGCTCGTGACAGATATTCAACAACTGTTGATATTAACATGTGCAGAAAACAAAACTATGATTCTATAAAAGAATTATTTGATTTATTTTGGCCAAAGGATGTTTGTACTATAAAAACTGCAAAATTACTGCCCTAAGCTCACTCTCAGTAGCACCCCACCTTAAGGAGAAACAATGCATGTACCTGGTCAGGACTAGAAACTAATGAAACTAGAAGCCTACTTGTAGGAAAAATAATAACATAAACATCTTATAAATATTTTTATTTGAGTTACCTTAGATTCAAAATATATTTAGGGTCAAGGTTAATTTCAATAAACAATTCTAAATTAAATTTTAAATAAATGTTTTGAATTGGATTATTATGTAAGTCATACAACGCAATTTAAATTCGTTTTTCAAATTTTCGGAGAGTTGTTTATTCTTCAGAGGTTGTCAACTTCAGGAGATCTAGGGGGTGGGTTAGGGCAAAGGGATTTTGGGGTGGGCAGAAATGTTAGGGGTGGGGCTGAGGGCTATGAAACACCATGCCAGGTTTCAAATACGGAGAAAATTTCCGTTAAGGAAATATCCCACATTCTCGTTTCGTAAACCAGAATAAAACGTCAGTTGGAGCACAACGACAAAATAGACAGGAAAATTGATTCAATTCTATTGAGTTTTCTTGTTGTGAAGAAACCGAGCGAAAGGAGATTTTTGTAGGTAAAAGAAATTGAGGAAAGAAGAAAGTAATCTTTTACAACACGACTTTTTTATTTACAAAAATCGCTTTATATCACCTCAAACTTTGAGCTAAAATGTATATAATACAAAAAAAATTAAAAAAATTTAGTTTCTATTAAATAAAATATCAACAAAATAAAAACAGACTCAGTTTTTAATTTTTTAATTTAATCAAACCACGTGGCTACTTTGTTTGCTCAAATTGCAATGGAAATAAACGTTTAGAATGTATAGTGAATTAAATGGTAGCTATAGCCCATGGTAAAAACTTTCACATGTAGTGTATTAAAGATTGAAACCAAATATAAAAAAATCAAAAAATCAGTAAACTACTTTTAACGAGTTTTCCTATGAAAAACCAACATATAATATTTTTAGTCACAATAAACAATTTTCATAGATAAATAAAAAAATCATTCTGACCATGTTTACAAAACATCCATTTAAAAAAAATAGATTAATGGTAAACAAACCTCAAAATACATTAATATATACAAAGACGTTATTATTTATCACGTAAAACCATCCCTTGATACCCATGTTGAGATAAATATTAAAGGCCTTTTATTTTTAAAAAATTCTCAGGGTTATTTTGACTTACATACTCTTCTTTATTTTATATAAATAACCACGTCATTCTTATTACATAAAATAGCCTCCAATAATCATCGTGGTTATTTTTAAATCCTTTAAAAATGTAAAAAGTTTAAAATTTGTAAACTGCTATTGAAAAACTTAAACGATATTCATTTTGAACCAAATATTATTTGCCATTTTAAAAATATTAATATATTTTAGTAATCAGTCATCAGTAAACTACCTCTTGAACGAATTTCCCCCCAAAAAACAAGTATATAGTTTTATTGGACTTCAGAAACACTCCGCAGATTTCCATTTTAAACAAAATTGTTTTAACCATTTTCGGAAAATATCGTATTTTCAAAAATAGCTCCTAATTAAACCAAACTTGAACGAATATTTACCCCTCATAAAGTGTAGTCTATTATTTGTCCAGTCAAATACTCTCTGAGGATCCATTTCAATCAAAATTGTTAAATCAGTTTCGAAAAATTTTGAATTTTAGATAATCACACATTTGTAAATTACCATTATTTTGAGTGCTATGTACACATTTAAAAAAATACCTGGGGTATAACCGTATGAATATAAAACAAAACTCATACAAAAGCTTTAGATACATGCCCAGGGACAGATAGACATACAGACATGGGGACAGACACAGATTCGTAAAATGAATTTTTTTTATGGTTCAGGGGCCCATAGAACGTAAATATTTATCATAATATTGGAGTCGAAAATTTTAACCATTACAATACCTTATATCTACATGAGAAAGTAATAGTGTAATCTTGTAAAATAGCCAATATTGATAAAATACCACTATATTATTTATTTATAATGCCTTGTCTTTTTTTCTGTTCAGGTGATGAATCTCGTCAATGTCATGTTTTATTATACAAGTTAATTATTATGTTTGTAGGCAACAACTATTTTATAGGTAATATGACCCTGATTTGTTATATTACCTACAAAATAGTTCACTAAAACGTGGTAAGGTACACGCATTACGCGTGAATACAAGAACCTATTATAAAAATGGTGACATAATATGACCTTTTTTGTGTCATTTCTGAGATGTAAACATAAAAATGGACAAAAACTGCCATACTATTTCTGGAGGTAAAAATGATGTTAACTAATGTTACTCTAATGGGGTAGGGATGAGGGAGGAAGCATTTTGGAGATAATCTACCCACAACTGAGGAAAGGAGAGTGGGAACCCATGTAAGAAAAACCACCCTCAGTAGACCCAACCAGGGCTATAACCCGGATCTTCTCATCATCAGCATGCCAATCTAACTTGGGAGTGGCACTTTAGATGATTAGGTCACTGAAGAGGGTTTGATTAATCTTACTGCCAAAATTAACACCATAATTATATTCAAAAGATAAAATCGCCTTACACATCCACCTTTCTTTTATGTGTGTGACAAATATCACAATAATATATCTTCATATAATTAATAATCTTATGTTAGATGAAAATTAAATTAATGTATTTAACCCTCTTAAAATTATTTGCACAAGTTCGATTCAAAAACCTTCCCCAAAAAAAGTATAAAAAGCAAACATGAAAGAATAAGAAGGTGGAGGGAGGCTAGATCAACTGCAATGCTTGTGTGGGAAACATACCAGGCGTCTGGGGCGACGAAACGTAAAATTTTGTGTCTCTCACCCTCCCTCCCCCCCATCCCCTTTCTTCAACACCTCTTATATCCTAAACCCGCGTCTAAAACACCACATTCAAAGGGGTTCTTCGCCTCACTACCTAAACTCCCCTTATTTTCTTGTGTTGAAACATATGTAGCCCTCTGTTTGTACAAAAAGTGAGGGTGTTTTTGGGGAGGTAGGGGAGTAGTGTGAGGTGTTACAGACCTTGAAAGGGGGTAAGTATTAGACGGAGAAGGGTGTGATCCTTAAGACATGACAGCCCCGACTAATGGTATCTAATGTTAGGAGAAAAGGCGTGTAATAACCTTAAGACCACATCTTATAGTTCTCACGTCACGAGGGAGGATCAACCCCTTCCCCACATCCCCTATTCCTCCCTATTTAAAGGTTTACGCCATAAACGAATAAGGACATCAAGAAGGATCACACACAAAAAAAATGGAGGGAAACAAGGATTTTCTCTTTTCCAAACAATATATTTCTTTCTCATTTCGTTTACGGTCCAAAATCCTTTTTATCATATTGTATATTCGCGATGGCCTTTTACCACATACGTCTGATGGTAAATATTTCGACCATATATTTTATTAAAATATCTAGATAACATTTTACTGAACCAACCACAATAACCAAATCTAAATTTATCAAACAATCATCACTCGTGTTTTATTTTTAAAGTTTATAATTCATACCAATCTAATTTATATATTTCTTTTAGTTTTTGATAATCATAGATTAAAATAGTATTATGTTCTTTTATGGTGAGATTGAAGGAAAGGTGAGTTTAGATAAGTATTACTTCTGTTTTTATAAGAAAAATCTTTCTTGCCTGAAATAAATCAATTATCTCTACATTATGTTTTGTTTAATATTTTATACATATTAATTAATCTCAACTATTTTTGAATAGCTATCACGTGCATAGCGGTGGAACCCTTTTGTTTGATGATTTTATGAAACCCTCTCAGTCAGTTGTATTCTACCGGTATCTGTTATGTTACAATCAGTGGTGATCCAAGTAAATAACAATGGCCGATACCAGATAATCTAACGTTTATTACTTAGCTACGGCTGAAGGCCTTTTAGCCATTTAAAGTCTACAGGTTTATTTTATGTTGCAATCAAAGGAGATCTAAATCAAGAACAATGTCCGATACCACTCTTCTGTATCATGTGCCAACCGGTACTATGATGTTCGACTCACACAATGACCACGTGACCTGACCTCTACCGCCACACACGGAGGACCCAGAGCTCAAGAGCGCGCTGTGACGTCAGAGTAACATCATACTCTACAGTGGAATTTAAACATAAACATTTTAAAAACATGAGTAAAGAATGACCTTGGGCAAGGAAAGATTCCTGGATAGCTCAGTGGTTAGAACATTGGCGTACTAAGCCAAAGATCCCGGATTCTATTCCCGTGTTATGGTGTCATTTTTCAATTTTAAGAATATGATATCTAGATGAAGTAATCCCCACTAAAAGCATAAAAAATAGATTTGGCTATTTGATTCTTATAAACTCTTCAAGCTAATAATTTTTGGAACAGAAAAACTCGCTCCCTCCATTCTAAAAAATTCAAGTGCATCATGTTAAAATTTGTAAAGTTTCTATTTTTAATTCAGTCTTAAGATTTTTCTTTGGAGAAGTTTATATTTGTAATTCAAGTTTGGATATATCCAATGATTTTTTTTTGTATTTTGATTCAATACTTTTTCTTGGTGAGCAAGTTAGAAGGAAAACAAATTATTACTTGATAAAAATTTGCATTATATTAAGAGATAACGTTTGTACATGGGGTTTAAGTAAAAAAAACAGGCATACGTCATCTTAACTAGCTCAAATATTTTTCCTGCCATATTACTTTGAAATGTAGCCACTCTTTTGACAGTAATCACTAAACAAACAAACAGAGATAATGAAATTCCAAACATACGCACTTACTTACTTTGCGATATTAGAAACTTGAAATATCACTGCCTCACTTATAAAAATTTCCCACCTACCCCTTTTTTGAGCTAGTTAAATCCAGTTCACCTCATTACACCCTATCTCTTTCAGGCACTTTCTCATATTATCCCTCAATCTGCCTCTAGATCTTCCAAATAATCTCCTCCCATTCGATTTGACAGTAAATGTCTTAAGCATGGATTTTGATTCTCCCATTCGCGCTGCGTGTCCTGCCCACCGTAGTTTGCGAGACTTGACTATCCTAACAATTTCTTGTGATGATTACAGGGTATGTAACTCATAATTATGTAACCTCCTCCACACCCCAGTATCATACATTTTTGGGACAATATCTTCTGATGCACCTTGTTTTCACACAACCTAAATTTATTTTCTTCGTTTAAGGTAAGCGATCATGTTTCCACAACCATGAAAAACAACCAGTAAAACTATGTTTTTTTTTATATTTTGAGTTTCATATTCCCTAAAACCAGGCAAGATATTAACAGGCTACTGAGTGAGTAATAGCATGAATTTTCCGACTATATTGTTTTCTCAATTTCCCCTTTAATAGGATTCTTGCTATTTTAATTTATGATAAATAATTAAACTCACCAACCCTGTCAAATTACATGTTAAAAGTAATTTCTAAATTACCGTCCCCAATTTGTGTTCTCTCTTTAATTATATATATATTCTTTTCAGCATTCACTTCTAAACTTATTTCCTTACTAACCGCTAATAAAATGTATGCATTTCTTACAACAACCTTCTTACTATTGCCCAAACAAGCTAAGTCCTATGCATATCCTAATAGCTGGATTGTAAAGTCTGATCAGCCTAGGAATTGTTTTCTGAAAGGTCTTTTTCCCTACCAAAAATATACTATGTAGTAGGATATTGGTAGGAAAAAAGACCTTTCAGAGAGTAATTCCTAACATGAATGGAGTATACCGTAAATGTCAATCCTTTTCTTCTCCCTTGCATTGCCTTTATAGAATATTCTAAGGCTAGGTTAAAAAGTAATGGGGAAAGTGAATTTCCTTTATTCAATCCATTATGTATTTCGAAAATATCTGATGAGTAAAATCCAAACAGTACTCTTCCATGGGTATCTGTCAAAACTACGTCAATTGGCTTGACAAGTTATTTAGTACCCCAAATTTGACTAAAACCTAATATAATTTATTCCTTTTAAATGAATCATAGGCTTTTTAAAAATGTATTTATAATTGATGAACTGTTATGTTGAATTTTTGGTTTACTATTTGCCTAATTGTACAAATCTGCTTTGATGTTGATCTAGTTCATCGAAATCCACACTGAAGATCCCCAATTAATTCCTATGATTATTAGGCCAGAATCATTACAATTATGTTAGCTAAATATTGTGTACATTTTTGGTGTAGTGATTATTATACTGGGTCTTATATCATTTTTTGTAAGTTGGCATTATTATACTTTCCTTCCGTTCTTGAAATACCTCATGTTTACATATGGAGCATAGAAGTTTATAAATTTCTATTACTAACATTTCATCACCTTCCTTTATTTAATAAACTAACATATGTTATTATTTTTCTTAAATCGATTCTTTAATAATGTAACAGTCAGGCCTATGTTTTTAATACATAGATAAAGTTTTGTTAGCAATTGTTTTTAACTATCCACAGTATTTTGTCATCCTGCGCTTGTCAATGGCAACACCTACTTTTTGGAAATAAAACTGCATAGAGATAATATCACAGTAATACAATTTTTTTTGTAGTCAACTATAATTATAATATTTAACTATATTATTAGTATTATTTTATGATAGGTATATATCAAAATGAATGTCAGCAGAAGATCACTAAATTCAAGCTATAAATATATGAAATGATTAGTTTTTGTAACTGTCTTTCTACCATATTATTACTATATGTAATATGCTATGTGTTAGCAATAAGTTATATATTTATTTTAAATAAAATTTATTTAAGCTTTTCAATAATACTCGAATTCCTTTAAAGCAGATACGAAAAAAAATAGCTATATTATGATCAAAAATTACAAAGTGTATTATTCATGGAATATAATAGTTTATTTATAGATATCGTAGCAAGTTGAAAAAGAAATAAAAAAGACAAGATATCTATAAAAATTAAGAATTTAGCAGGAGCTGTTAATGTCACGTCAAACCCATGCCATTTGTATCACGTTCTCAATATTTAATTGAGCCCTAAGATGTTCTTGATATTGGTGTTCTTCAAGAAGATGTTTTATACTTAGAAGCAACTACTTTCATGATAAGAACATTACTATAAAAAGTGATAGATTTCGAAATAATTGTTCATTAACGATTACGAAGTCTTTATATTCTTATTTATTAGATGTGTAGTCTACATTGTAACTAGTATAATGAAATGGAAGTACCGTTCGTGTCTCTTCGTGTTCATTAATAGATTATATATTGTTACGTTTTCACTGTAATTAAAATGCATAGCAACAGTAACAAACACACGGTAGTTATAAATGACCTATTTCCCTTTCTATCCTCATTTTCCTTTTTTTTCTCTCTTTTATTCTACGCTATTCTTGATCAAATATCGTGATGAAACATAAACCACTAAAACATTTTAATAATTCATTACCTTTTCTACTGGCTAGAAAAATGTAATGCGTGCTTGAAAATCTAACACAAAAGCTTTAATGGAAAGTTAGGCAACAAATGACAACACGAAAGCACGGGTCAGAAACTACGATGGTAATAATAGTAATAAATAAGAAAGGGTTGTCGTGTGAAAGTGACACGCGATGTCAAGGTTGTCTGTATCGATAGACCACTCACCACTTACGGAGCTATCACATTAATTGGTCAAATTTTAATTTGGACGAGCGAATATTAGATGAATACTTTTTATCGCTCTGCTTTAGCGATGTGATTAATGATTTTCAACTTTATTTAGATTGCGTGCCCCCTATTTCATAAATACTTCTCATTATCCAAACATCTTTGATTTAAAACAATGAATTATTCAATTAAAATAATTCTCCTTGATAATTATATTTTATTTAATATATTATATATAATATATTATATATAAATTATTACTAAACTTATATTAATATATGTATATAAATATATATATAACTAAGTTTAATAATTTAGTTAATAATAATATAAGTAATTAATAACTATACTTACATTAATATAATTATATATAACTAAGTCGAATAGTTTTACTAAAGCACTTCTTCTACCATAACAAGTGTTATAGGCCTATACTTAACTGTTAGATTACAAAAATAAGTAAAAACATTTTATTTGATTACAACCATTCACAATATTCATGTCACTCAGTAAAATGTATTTATAGTGAAGATAAATTGAATCCTGTATTTCTAAAATACAAATCTTAAATTTTCTTTTGAATTATTTCAAAAGTAAATTCGAATCCTTGTATATTTAAACATGCATCATATTGATTAAAGTAAATATATTAAAGATTTAATTTAAAATGGCTGTGGCTTGGTACCACTGACAAATGATATATTGTTTGTAATGTTGATTATTTCATACACAACAAAGAGATTTATAATTAATAATATGATTTGGTTGTTGTTGCTATTTTACTACTCTTCCAACCACACAAGGGTATTTAATTCATTTTATCAATTGCTTAAAATTGTTATTTGAAGTCAAGGTCTTCATAATTGTACTTGTGATACTTTTTTGAAATTTTTAAGAATCTTAAAACTCTCAAATATCATAGGATTCAAGAGATTCATGGAATAGAGGTTTTGAGCTTCCCATCTATAAGCTATAGCTTAATACAAAATTCCTCTATGATTTAACCTGTGTAGCTAATAAAAAGTTTAAACTCATTTCCAAAAACACATTACTAAGAAACGATAACCAGTTTAAATATGATGAATAAAACCCCTTCAATACCCAATTATTTTAAGAACTCCTAATAACCAGCCTCGGTGGCGTAGTTGGCTAACGCGTTAGTCGTGTTGAGCTGCTCGACTGCTGAGGACGGGGATATCGAGGTTCTAATCTCGGTCGGGTGAACTGGGGGTGGTTTTTCTTGAATAGTTTTCCACTCTCCCTCCACGCAAATGGGGGTTCACATCCTCTGATTCAACCTTCCCAGTTCCTAATCCATTAGAGTAATTAGTACTTAAAGCGTATAACCCGAACGGATAGTAAGACGCGGTGCTAAATATTTTACTCCTAATAAATATGGTGCGAACCCATGGAGGTACGTGTAGATCCAATACAGGTTGACAACCTCTGGTATGGACAAAGGAATGTATGGAACAAGCGTCAGTGTCTTCTCATGAGGTCAACTTTGATTGCAAGCTATCATCTGGCTAAGACTCTAGAGCACGGGTCGGCAAACTACGGCACGCGTGCTAAGAGTGGGACGTGGAACGATATTCAATGTTACCCTGAGCGCATAGAAAAAAAACAACTTTATTTTTGGATTAAAACCACTTATGTGAGTAATATTTTTAAATAATAACGTGTTTTATGTTTTGATGATTCAGTTGTTTTTATTTCAAAATAATGTCTTAAGATCTTAAATTTTGCAAAAACACATACTTAACTTTTATATTTACTCTGATTTATCTGATTTTAAATATTAAATATTCAAGAAACAGTGGTTATATTATGTATTCGATTTATAAACATGTTGTTGCATTTACATTTTACAAGATCAACTTAATATTGTTTTAATTGTTGTTGTACTAGATATCTAGTATACAAATATAAACAATTTGGGTGAGCTTAGGTTGGTTGGAATTCTGAGAAACTTTGTAATATTACTACGGCCCAACACTACTAATAGGTTGCTGACCCCTGCTCTAGAGTCTAGACTCTAGGATCTACCAGAGCGCCGAGTCACGTTACAAACGTCTAAAGGTCCCATGATATTTACTTAGTGTTTAGTTATTTTAAAACATTTTTAGGTTGTCCCTATAGAATTAAGAACATTACTTAAACTGAAGTTTTATTATTTTAAAAATCCCTAAAATATTAAACTATCTAATTTCCAATTACATTTTCGGTGAAATGTTGTATTCTGGGATCAGAGTAAATAGTTAGAAATAAAATAATTAATCTTAATTAAATAAAAAAAAGGAAAATTTTAAGATGGTTGTAAGAAAATATGTTAAAATAATTGAGGATTGTTTTTGTGGTGTTGAAGCTTCAGAACTAACTTCCCCAGAATAAATATTATGTAATGATTATATTTATCTTCACGTAGTCGTTAAATTGTTCACATATTTAGTAATAGGTTATTAGAAGTAAGTCTGAAATAAGTAATCAAATTTATTTTTTACTTTCTTATAATAAGAAAAAGTATTTTGATGGTGAAAAACACTCGATCTCTAGATTATGACGATTCTTTACGCTTTATGTAAATACGAACACAAAAAAAGTGGATTTTACATTTCTTTTTGGCCTGATGTCTGTCTGCTGCTTTTTTTTTTTTTTGGACGTGTGTGAAACGTTTCAATATAGAAGTTCTGTGCTATGCCATACATTTTTTGTCACATTAACCTCCAAGGTGTTTTGCGTGTATCTATTTATTAGTGTACTTTGTTTTATATGTGTTGTGCTGTCCTCTACATTAGTTGGAGTCACTCAGGTGTGCTGGGTTCGGAACCTTGACGACATTGATTGAAAAAGAATCCGGTCGAATTAGGACCAAATATTTGTCCAAGTACTAAACCCTTACCAGTGTTTGAAATAAAAAGTTATATTTTTAAAGACACAATATTGTTATAATACGAGGCTTAAAACTGCCAGCCTATTAAGCGGCGTTTACACCGAGGAGACATTGTGTGATATGTAGCATGCAACACTGTGACATGTGACATGACGCACAATGTTTCCTCTGCGGCATGCTAAAAATTTGACTCTTGCGTCATGTTGCACGGTGTCCCCATTGTTTCCGATCTTAGTGGAAACGAAATTGATGACTTATGCCGCCGTCTCGTCTCTTACTGTCTCTACAATGGATTGTTACCAAAAGATATTGTCTTTCATTGAAGACTATAGGAAAAGTTAATAGTTGTGTGACTTCAAAGCCCAGATTATAAGAATAATAAGAAAAAACTTATATGATTCTGAAAGTAGCTAATAAATGTGTCTTGACTGTGGACGTGATTAAAAAAAATAATTAAAATCCTATGAAGTGAGTTCCATCGCAAACACAAAGCACTTACTAGAAGAAGAGTGAATCTTCTCCAAAGAAAAAGGTTAAATGAGCGATGCTCTAACGGCTCTAACTTTTTTGCTGGATGTAGATGCACCAAGAAGAGGATATTCTAAGGAAGAGAATCTTTCATCTGAGGTAAGTCATTTTACTATTTTTTTTTTTTGTTATTTGTTTACTATCAAGGATTTAAGTAGCTACGGCTTGTTTCACTGAACACCACGTGACCGCTCATTTTATTTACAAATAATAACGCTTGATTGTATTTTTGTTTATGTGTGCTTTTACTTTTAAAATCGTTTTTAATATTACACTTAGCATTTACAAAGATTTAAAAAAATACATTTTTAAGTTCAATCAATTCAGTTAAATTTTTTTAGCATCATTTTAATATTATTTATTTTAGATATACATATTTTTAATATAAATTAGATAACATTTTAAATTATTTAGGGAAAACCAATGACTTTAAGGGATAATTTAAATTAATTTAATAGTTGTTGCGCTTGGGGCCAAAACAAGTTGTTTTGAAAACAGATACTTTTATTTATAGAAAAAAATCACTATTTTGGCCACTACTTTGGATTCATAACAATGTTTAGAAATTACTGGGCTTTATCTTTCCAGGGAACACTTCCTTCCATTTTAAAAATAGTTATTGAATTCATTCATCATCCTTGGCTTGTTGAGGTTACCTCCTTTATAACCGCTGGAAATTCACTATTCCTGTATCTCCATTTGTTACTGATCACCATGAACCATAAGTAATCCTTTAATCCTGCGTTTCGTTACCCAAAACTTCCTGGAGCATAGTGTACAAACTTTGAATCAATACGCTTCCGCATAAAGTTGTGAAGGTAAATAGACAATGTTGTAAAAACTCGTGTATTTTCCAGATTAACTAACTCGAGAATGTATGTAATTATTCATTCTTTCTGGCGATTTTTCTATTAAATCAACACCTGCGAAGGGTTTCATGATTTTAACGTCAAGAGGAAAAGCATAATCTGCAATAATACCGTAAAGTGAAGGTTCGCTCCTGCCCGGTAAAATTTCAGGAGAAGGTAAAGAAAGCATGTAATTTTGTTGTTATAAAAGGTATTTTCACGGAATATACCTCTCCATTCAAAATCCTTCCTAGGCATCCAATGTGGGCGTACGTAAAACAATAGTTGGCATCTACAGCATTCATCAATACTATACAGTAGGTTACTTTATGATTATAAAATGTATTACCACTTTTTAGAGGACATCGTACCAGAACATGCTTTCCATCTAGAGCTCCTACGCAATGGGATTAGTTCCATTGCAATTCGAAATCCTTCGCGATAATTTTCCACTGTTGTTCTCTGTGTAAAAAAAAAAAAGAGAGAGACCTTCAGTCACTGCACAGCATCAACGTTTTAAAATACATTGATATAGACACCAAAATTGACATTTTGTAAAATAAAAATAGATTTTTCAGAAATTTCATCGGAGATTGGCTAAAAAAATTGGGCTCCTTCCTTTGACCCTATTTGGCTGGCTAACAAACTCAGCATTTTGTTTGGGAAGAACAGTTTTTTTGCCAAATTCGAATGCCCAATTCCAATACCTTTGCTTCATTTTCTTTGAAAATTCGCTAAAATACTAATGAAACTGTATTGTTGTAGGATGAAGATGAAACGCCCATACTGAATGACGAGAACACGGTAGACACAGACGAAAGCCTTAATTCCACAATCACCAAATCAGCTGGTACATTTAAGACACCTACACATCAACAACAGAAAAAGAAAAAAAACTTAACATTATTACACAACAATCTCGATCTGAAGAAGCTTATGCGGTTTTTAAAGGAATTATAAAAAGATATGAGCATTCTACTTATGGGGAGTACTTAGCCAATGAAATAAGGAAACTTCAACCGACAGCTCGGATGATTGTGAAGCATTTGGTTAACAGAATTTTATTTGATGAGGGTATGGGAAAGTGTACTGAACCTTATTTTTTGGAAAGACAACCTTCATACTCCAAGGTTAAAAATTATTCAGACAGCCGCCCTCGAACTCAAATTAGTTTGTCAATTGCAACTCCACAGGAAGAAGAATGTTCTGTGAAAACGGAGGCATAAAAGGAAGGTTCATATGACCCATAGTTAGTGCTTCGGAGGTGAACTACAAGATTATTTGATGTTGCCTTGAAATAATGTAGCATTAACTTAAATAAACTCACAATCATAAAAAAAAATATTAGTAGATTTACTTACCACAATGTAACTTTTCAGTATCTTTATAAGTGCCTTGCATACCTCCGGAACAATCAATGTAACCTCTGGTTGAAAAATTAAGAATAGATACACCAATGGTTTTTTGTAACTGTCTCCAGTTGCTAGAAATCTCAATGCAATCAATAACCTCATGTTCACAGGTATACAATCACGGTAATTAATGGCCTGCTTGTGCAATAAGGGGTTTCTAGTTTTGACAAGAGTTAGTTAAAATCTCTTTTACTTATTCTAGTGAAATTTATTCTGCATTCAACCGATTGATTAAATCGCCTTGAAGCAACAAGGCATCAATAAACATTTGCCTTCTCCACCAACGCTTTCCCTTCTTTTTACACTTTCTTCACTAATAATAATAAAAGCGGTTACAGCGATCGCTCGTTGTTCGGACGTTGGGCGAGGGACAGAAACAACATTAAAACTATAATTAATGACGAACGGCACAAAACATTTGTAACCTCCAGTGCAATAGTAATGTTGCATGTGGCAAGATTTTTTAAGTGACGCATGCAACATTACGCTATACGATGTCGCTTTGCACAACCTACACGACAATGTTTCTTAGGTGTAATCGCAGCTTTAGGCAACAATTCTAACTGATGGCTACGTGGGCAGAGGCGTCAGTCTCATCTTGTCTGATTCTTTGACCGATTGGATGTTAAGGTTCTAATCCCATCTGGGCATATTGAAATATTTTGTTTTATATAAATAGTTTCTAATTTTCATTCCATGCAAATACGGGTACATTTTCCATATATTATTTATTTATTCCTTCACCATATATGTGTGTGTGCGTGTGTGTGTGTGTGTGTGTGTGTGTGTGTGTGTGCGTGCGTGCGTGCGTGTGTGCGCTGATAGGCCAGATGGGCTGTTTGCGTATACAGCATCATGGACTTCTGACACGATGCACAGGAGATATCCTGATCCTCTTCCGATTTTAATAACCCCCCCCCCTATCTCTATCCAGACGAATATTTGTACAATATTTTCATTTACCGTTACTTTATCGATGCTGTATACATACATATATATATATATATATATATATATGATATATGATATATATCATCTTCTTAAGTCAACAACCCAATGGTTGGTTTAATGTGATTTATATCCGTCCGGGTCTGGGCATGCACTCAGCCTTTCGGCTGGTTAGTGCTGCCCACACCATCTGGTATAAATGCCATGCACTAGGGAAATTAAGAAAGTGTGGGAGTTCCCCATCACCTTCCACACTGAATTTCTATGAACAAGTTGCGAAAGAGCCTACCAAATTATTTTACATGCCACTATCTACACGGGAAGGACGGTTTTACTTTTGCTTCGAGAGAAGTTGTACTAGGGACTTTTATCGCAAAAAAATAATATATCAGTTGACCTTGGCTGAGTCTTGAACCAACGAGCATCTAGTTTGAGGACGAGCACTTTAGCCCAAGGACACTGAGGACGACACAAAGAAGTACACATTCATTCTCTAAACACTTACTAAGACTTACACCCCTATAAATATGTTTCTAGACACCAAACAACATCCACTTTAGTATTTGATTAGATTTTACAACTTTAAAAAATATACTTTCGTGCTATATTTAGGTTAAAAGTATACCGTATAGCTCGCTTTGGCGTCGCGTGTTTTAGCTACGTTCAATTAACCCAGCCATAGAATTAATTTATCATTCTTTCTGTCGCTTGTCACCCCTCACACCCCCTCGCCATGACGAGGGATCTACGAGACGGATCTAGACAATCAACTATGCTGTTTCCAGCACGCGTTGCTCTGCCTTCCCACAATACACAATTAATTTAATTAATATCTGCTTCGATGTGTCCCCGTGATAGCCGGACCAAAGTTGGTTCCCTTGTTCTACGAAACATGCAATGTCGGAATATTATTCGTATGAGTTTAATGGGATTCGGGTTGTCAAATCGATTTTTTTTCATTTATTTAATTTATAGTAAATTATTGTTGGTATGATTCATAAATGGTTTTTTTTTCGCATCACATCTTGCATAGGGCTATACGCGTATGCACTTTGTTACTCTGATGTGTTAGAGATACGGAAGGTTGAATTTAGAGGAATTGTACTCACATTTGCGTGGAGGGGGAGTGTAAAACCACATAATAAAATCCTCCTTCAATACACACGTCCAGGATCGAACCTCTATCGCCCGTAATCACCAGTATAATATACTGCGAGAATGACGCCTTAGCGTGAAGTTGTTCGCTCCACAAAAACTCCGTGTCGTAAGCCCACAAACGAGCTATACTGACCAAGCGCTTGCTTCCATTAGCGATGATAGTGCGAACCTTTGTGGATAAAGATGATATATTATGTGGTCAGCACAAAGAGCTCTCCGGCTATTGATCCCAGTTTCTTAGGCCAGAGTTGCTACTTATTTGTTCAAATAGCTCTTCATTTGTTCTCATGGGGCTGAGTTTGAACCCGTTCCCGACCCACTGCTTCACAGAAGAATTATATAGCCACTGAGGATCAAACCCAGGATCTCCAGACCTGTATCCAGGAACTTTGACCACTAGGCCACATAGGCGGCCTAAAAGTTTTCCACTAACATTCAAATAAATGTTTCATAAATTTTTTTTTTCCCCCACCGCATTTCACTCCCTGTTCGCAATATATGCCACATAGAAACAATTTATGCTAATGTGTTAGGGATAATAAAGGTGAAATTGAGTGGAAATGTATACACATTTGTGTGGAGGTAAAATAAGAAACCATTTATGAAAATATACCCTGAATACACCTGGTTGAGATTCAAGCCCAAGCCTCCCCATCACTGGTAAGTTAGACTTAATTATCTTGACATTTGGTCCACGTATCAGTGCGGGATGTAAAAAAACTTTGAAACATTTTCTTTCCCCCAGGCCCGATTCTTTTGATTAGAATATATCTAGATGTAAATATTTATGTTTAAAAAAATTAGATCAAAATTTATTAACCATACAGCTGTATATGTTAATCTTTCAACTTATACTTTGAAAAATTTATCTGTATTAGCATCCTGAATCAACTTGCATCTTAAATAAATAAGATAGCAAACCAAAATAGGAATGGTGCATTTCTGTTAACAGAATGCATGAGAATTTCTTTCACCTGTCCCATCGTATTATCCCTCACCCCACCCCTTCTTTTAACCACAAGCATTACAAACAATCTATCAACTAACAGCTCAGACAAACACACACATCCTTAACCCAACCCTTTCTCCCCTCTATTTATCCCTTTCACAAACTCGTTAGCTAATGATCCATTTTAGTTTGCAAGCTCTTTTTTCTATTTTCTTGTAACTCGTTCTCCCTTCGTTTCATTTCTGCTCTTTCGACACTCTTACTAAACCCTACCACCCTCTTCCGCCCCCCCCCTTTCTTACCACCTCATCATCACAGACCATTCTTTCTCCTTCCCTTACCCTGCCTACAACCATCCACCCCCCTCTAACACCACTTCGATAGAGGACGACTCGAAGCCCAACCAAATGAAATTTAACGCTAAATGCCCATCACTTTCAACCAAGTGGTTTAGGCAAGCGTATAGTGTTTATAAAAAGGACTTAAGTCACTGTGTGTACAGACTTATTTATGTTGACTCTCCTACTAACACTGTTCTCTTAGTACCCAACATAAAGTATCTAGTTTGTCTTTATCAAAAGAGTTGAAATATTCATCAACTAATTTGATAGATCATCATCCACGCACGAGTAACACTTTTAAACATTTTACATCTCGCAAATGAATCTAATGACTTGTGTCGTTTCTGAATCAACCGGTTTCAAGTAGTATAGCTAAGGGTGTTAGATAAAGAGGGGTTGGACCCTTAACACTAAAATAAAAAGGAGCAAATAAAAATAAAACACTTTGGTGTGTTTCAAAAGAGAACAACGTAGGAAAAACTTTTGGGGGCACTTTCCCCCTTTTTTTTTTTTCTTCGCGTGTTATTGTAGTTCCATTTAGAGTCCAGATGATGTGTTTTCCACACGCCGTAGGGCGTTAAGAGGTGGAAAGGGGCTCATCTGGGGATGAGGGTGGTTGGTAATAGAGGTCTTTACGGTCGTTAGCGGAATGTTAAGGGGAAGGATGATGTAATTGACCAAGTCATACTTAGAGAATGGGATGGTTTTAGACGTAGACATTTGGTAACATTTGATGGACGAGAAATAATCGTAGACATTTGGTTGCTTGCTATGAGAGAAGAGGACAAATATTAGGAATTTAGTAAAATGCTATGATGTACCCAGAAATGTCATTGACATTTGGTAACATTCTATAATAAATTAAAATTAATCACATGAATTTGTCAAAATGTTATGTTAAATCAGAAAAATCGTATAGGCCTACCTTTGCTATTATGCTATAAGAGACACAAAACAAACGTAAGCATTAGGTAAAATTCTATGATAGATTGAAACAAATCATAGACATTTGATAACATGTTAATATGGACGAAAACATATCATATACATTTGGTAACATGTTAATATGGACGAATATATATCATAGACATTTGATATGATAAGAAAGATACAACAAATCAAAAGCATTTGATAAAATGCTATGATGAAACCATACATTTCATAGAAATTCAATAGCATGATTTTATAGACGTAAACCAATCTTAGACATTTGATATCAGCTATTAGAGACGCAAACAGTTTTTAGACATTTGGTAGCATGTTATGATGGATGAAAAAAGATCACGGGTCTAAGAATTTGGGAAAATACTATTAGCTTATTATTTAGGCAAACAAATCTTAGACTTGTTTACAAATCGTTAACATATTTTAGATATTTGTAGCTGCTAAATGTTACTAGTTCAGGTCATATTATTTGGTTTTTCAACTCCAAATTCCTCTTATTAACAAAAAATAATCCAAACTAAGGCAATCGAGACTTCACCATTTAATTGTTCCTATAACATGGGTAGTTATAGCCTTGTTATTTTTATTGAGGGTTTATTAATAAGTACAAATATTTTTCTTTCTGTCAACAATATTAACAATTTACTATTTAATTAGTAATATTTTTGAGTTTTGATCATATCTTTCAAAAATGACAGTTGCAGGTAATATTATTTAACGCATGCATATGTTAAAGTAAATATAGTAACTGTCATAAAAGGCACTTCCTGTAAAAAATTAACTTCACACATTTCCAAAAACTAAGATATAAATTATAAATATTTAAATGAGAGTAGCATGGCACTGTTTTGACTTGACCATTTGATATTTCGTCTCTCTGTCCGTCTTCCCGGAGCTTTGTTCCACGTAAAATAACAATAATCGCCAGGGAAATTCTTTGAACCTAATTCAAACGATGTTTGAAAATAGTTATTAAATTTTACTATCCGTTTAAATATGATGGTTACTCCAAATATTAATTGTTTGGTATCTCATCTAAAAAGATTTGAATTTCAAGTTCTAAACATTCGAATATGTAACTAGAGCCCAATATGTATACGTTTTGACATATATTGCGAGAAGAACTTCTTAAACCACACGAATAAAAGTTATTATATATGAATATAATTTACTATTGAATACAATACATTAATTTGTTTTCTGTCTAACTCGATTATAAAGGAAATATATCAACTTTAAATCCATAAATAAGCTACAGGAGAGATTTAAACTGGAAATAAAAAACTAAATCTTAAAACTGTAGTAGCAAGAAACATGACATAATTTTTAACATTATATATTTAACTATTTTAGAGTGAGAGGGTGAGGTCTACTGTTCCCCTAACTACTAGTTGCCATTATTAATAAGCAAAGGAATTATGTTATATTAACTTGAATACGCATCGGCGTTGACTCACCCAGAAATTTAATTTCATTTGTAAGTCAAATATGTATTTAAATGGATGTTTCGAATCGTATCGGAGGAAATAGTGTCCTGACCACTGGATGACTGAAAATTTATTAATACTAGATGCTTCTATATGCTAATTTGACTTGTTTTTATGGTATCTAAGGGCAACAATTTAAATAATGTAAATTATGTGACTCACTTTTGTGGCTATGTAGTAAGCTAAAATAAAGATTCACTCAAATCTGCTAAGTGAATACGCAACTCTTTGATTATCGAATTAAAGGCTAAAGGAAATTGAGCAAAAACCTTATTTGGGAAGTCCCACCAAATATCTAAAAAACGTGTACTACTAACTTTCTTAATTTTTATGGTAGCTATTATTTAATAGCATTGTAAATTTTTCTCCTATTAAAATAAAGTTTGGTTGTTTCAACAAAATTAATTTGACTTCTTTAAATATACACATAAAAAAGATATGAGTTATTGAATTTAAACTTTTTTAAATCTTTTTATGATTTTCCTTCCATGATTAAACCCAAAATAATTTTTCAAAAGTTTAATATCTCTTTTTTTCAAAAAGATTGTTTTTTTGGCTATTTCCTGGATATTTTAGAATTTAAAAAAAATGAAAATATGTTTCTTGATTAATATTTTTAACAAGGGTCGTATTTAAAAGAAAAACTATATTTATTAATTAAAAATAAACTTAAGAAAATATGTAAGCAATTATTATTTCACCCCCTTCATATTTTAATACCTTTTCACCTGAACAGTTTTCTGAACCAGCACATCAAGTGTTGTATTTTTTAAAAGAGAATATCGTTGTTTTTAAATTTGAGTCTACCGGCCGGTTGCTGTATGTGTCTCTTGAAGACATTTTCTTCACCGCTCAACGACCCGCTAGCTCCCTTCTCAGTTTCATGAGGGCTTGTTACAACTGACGGACGTCCCAAACTGATTTTCTATTATACATTCTTCAGTGATGAAAGTTTTAGTGTTTTTGTTTGTTTTTTTACTCTAAAAATGCAATACATTTTGGTAGTATAATTTTATATATTTAGTCCATGTGTTAATAGTTTATATATATATATATATATATATATATTTGTGATAGTTTGAAACAAATTTACCAAGTTTCACTAAGAAAACTATTTTGAGACTTCTATGCTCGGGGTCTGGGGTTCAATCCTCGGTCCCAACACAGATTTATCTTTTTTCCAAACCCTTCCTTCACTTCTGACAAGACGTGTATTAATCACAACTTGTGAATGTGTGGAATGCCAGGCCCACACAGTGGTTCGGATCCCATGTTAAACTGTAGGTCCTCCATTTCATCTCACAATCACCCTACCATTACACATTAGCGTAAGAGTTTATAACCCGAACGTTTAGTTATGCATGGTGCTAATAATAATAATAATAATAATAATAATAATAATAATAATAATAATAATAATAATAATAATAAAACTGTACCCATGGGGAACAAAAAAACACCACCCTCTAAAGTGATAAAAATAAAGTTTTGGGGTAAAAACTTGAAACAAATAAATGAAATAGCTATTCCTCGGTAAGTGTTAGAATTTAAATTCGATCTACGTTGAGTATCAAACAGGTATTTAGATTAGCTAACAATATATACATCTTCACTCCTAATAGTTTAATAATAATAATAAACAAATGTTTTCTCATTTATAACTTTTCATTAGAAATATTAATTGTTTATTTCATACAACGTAGGAACTAGATCTAATAAGTTCGTAAGAAAATGTTTTCATAGATTACAACACTAATAAATATCTTGAAGAGATATTTTACTGAACAATTATTCAATGGATCTGAATCGTTGGACGCGCGAGGTAAGTTTCAGGATCATGTTTGGTTTGCTTGTAGCTGGAAGATCTGGGTTCAAATCTCAACCACGTGGACTGAGGGCTGTTCTTCCCTAAGTGTTTATTCATGCTTCCTTCACGCAAATGCGGATACACTTACTATAAATATGTATTTTACTTAACTCTATTCCGTTGTTATAATTAAAATGTGTATAAAACAGATGAATTGTGGCAGTACCGGATTAATGAAAATAATTGGTTTGGAGTTAAACGTGTTATATTGACAATACTTGAATTTTCATTTCGTGGGTAAAGGATGGGTCAAACTACCAGTTTAAAAAAAAATTGTTGTATTTAACCTTGCGCTTTCCGAGCCAAATGATTATACAAGCACACGAGAATTTCTATGAGTGAGATCGAAAGGGCCTAACAATTTTGCCGGGAAAGGTATTTTCACAAACCTTACAGGTCTATCTTACATACCACAATCGACATGGGACCGATGGCTTTACTTTCCCTCCAAAAGAAGTTATGCTATGAATTGTTATTACTCGAAAGAAATCCTTTGACCCCGGCGGGGTTTTAACCCACGAACATTGGGTCTTGAGGCGATCACTTTACTCCAAGACCAGTGAAGTCGACAAAACTGCTAGCATTATTATGTTGTTATTATTATTATTATTATTATTATTATTATTATTAGCACCGCGTCTTACTACCCGTTCGGGTTATACGCACTTACGCTAATGTGTAATGGTAGGGTGATTGTGAGATGAAATGGAGGACCTACAGTTTAACGTGGAATCCGAACCACGGTGGAGGCCTGGCATTCCCCACATTCACAAGATGTCTTGTCAGAGGTGAAGGAAGGGTTTGGTAATCAGATAAATATGTGCCGGGACATGGGATTGAACCCCGGCTGCCAGCACAGAGGTCTGACACCTTACCTCTAGAACTATTATGTTATTGAATGCTAAAGCATAAAGATAGCATCACAAACACAAAACGAAACATTGTTCGAGAATAGGAATAACAATCTCAACTAAAATCATTCATGGCTGCACTAGTGAGCAAGTAAACTAAATGCAAGGCTCATTTAGTCCAGCCTATTGGCGACGGGGAGATCGGGGTTCGATTCGCAGGCGGTCATTCTCGAGGTATTTTTTCTAAATGTTATTCTTTTATTTCTATATGCAGGTACAGGTACATTTCACCTACATTATACCTTCATCACCCCTACCCTATTAACGGGAGTAAATTTGCATAGCTCGAACGGCTAGTAAGGCAATGAGCTAAAAATTAAAGTCGAATAACGTCGAGCAGGGCCTTATCTAGGGTGTTGTGCTCATTATAGGAGCCAGGAAAAACCTTACTAAAATGCCAAATAGCTAATTGTGCTAACTTGTATTTTTTTTAATCTGCATATTGTTCTTCTCATTTAAAAAAAACTTTACATGAATCAACAAATTGAGGATCTTTGAGCGTAAAATCACCACTCCTCTTTTGGTTAGAAAAGATGTCAAATAAATAATGTCAATAGATATATTGGGTTTGTTTATTTCTAAGAGATTCTTAAATATTTTATTCCTATAAACTCATTAGGTAAATACAAATATTTATGGTGATTTAAAAAAGTAAATTAAGATTAAGGGTGATGTTAAAGGGGGTTTAATTAGTGAAGATTTTTTTATTAACGCCTGTTTCCATAAGCTACGAGATTTTTTTAAATAGTATATTGACTTAGTAGTGTTAACATTTATGACATTCCCCCTTTTAATTTATTGTTTTGCAAACTTGTGTGCATTTTTATGTATTTGAAATATCAATTTTGTGTTGACAACTACAAATATGTTTTATCTTACATACTGTTTTGTTTTGACAAATGCTGTGCACTTTTATTAATTTATTTTAAACCAGTACTATTTAAGCAACTTTTTTTTTTGCCACTACATGAACGTCATTGTTCAACGCTCGATTTATTTATCTGACCATAACATAATAATTGTTCAGATAACTAGACATCAAACTATTCAAATTAGGACGTTCAACATCCGGCTGCTAGCATTTATATCATTCCTCCTTGCACAATCCCAAGCTAACTTATGGCAATACCAATTTAAAATTCCCGCTCTGCCTTCACTCATAAATTTGAAATTTTAACACTTAACTGATTATCTGGAGTGATCCCCTTACCTTCTTACCAAATTTCAATTTTCTACCGAAATTAAAATGTCTTTCTTATTTTAAACCCCTTTCCCAAGTCCTGGAGCCCAATTTTGAAATTCCTAATTTCTTAAATTTTCCTTGTTAAATGAGGTGGTCCTTCTGAAGATCTTCAAAATTTCAATTTTTCATCTTATTTCGAAGGGACTTAGATTTTTCTTAACACACACCTAAACTCACTTTCTTTTTTTATACATTACTAGCATGAAGTTGGTCTACAGCTTTGTCCGGGAGAATAGCTTAGGGTAACCAAAAAGATTAAAAAGAGTAAAAATTAAATCAAATTAATTTTTAAAGGTTATGTAATAAGTTTAAAAAAAGATTTAAGTGTATAAAAGGGGTACTAAGGGAAAAGTGACGGACAGACAGACGGACAGACAAACGGCATTGAGAAATCCATGTTTTTGGTTTCTGGGGGTCATGAAACGTTGACATTTATCGAAATCTCGAATTAGATTGTATTTGACAATCACAATACTACTAGATAGAGATCGTTTCTTGTATTGATTTTGTTATTGTTAAACAGTAAATAAGGTAGTTTTAATTCAATATTTATCTGGTTTTGGCCTTGCACACAGTATATCGAATCTAGTATGAATTTGCTTCTTTTTTTTCAATAGAAAATCCAGGGGTTATTTTAATATGTATAGCATTTATCTCTTTTGGAATATAAATCGTAAACCTGGTTTTAAAAGGTAGCTTATGCACTCGACACATCTTTAATGTTCTTTATTTTAACAATGAAACACTATGGATTAATTCCCTGATATAATATTGCTGTGATGATAATTAGGTTGTCTATAGCTCCATGGTCGAGCGCCTATCATCACTATATGGAATAGATACCGTTTAACCAGCTGTTAATTGCTCCGTGGTCGATCACTAATTAAATCGGTATATTTATTAAATGAAAGAAAGAGAACTATTGATGGCTGTTGATTCACACACGTTTTATTCAAATGACATATGTTAATTACTGATACATACTCCAATTAAATGATTTATATCAAAGCACACTTGTGATATTAATGTAAATTATTGTATTCTGTGTTAGAACGTGACTTCGAGAGCCAGTGCTAGTGTCAGTGAGTCCTTGAATGCGTTGCTTGTGTGTGTGGTTGGTGTGACGTTGCTTGGATGCCTTAAACACACGCACAAGCGGCTTATATATGATATACCCCTAGCCTCTTGGCCCCTTCGTTAACAGTGTAAAATTAACTAATAGAAAGAGTCCTGGCGACAGGTGTTGTGAAGGCTAGCTTCTTATTGGTATAGGTAATTGGCGTCCTTTGCCAAATACTGCGAAGTTGTTCTTTTAACAGGAAAAATGTATTGGTATAAAAGATATATTTTAATGGTGTAATCCTTTTCACATTATTTCTGAAAAGCGCGTGTTTCTTCATGGATGAATCATAAAGGGATACTCTACATATCTTACTTTAAAGAAAAATTACCTTCATCCATGACTTTTTATATATTTATGAGTGATCCAAACCAATATCATTACAACAATCACATAATTAATGTATTTATTAAAATAGTATTGAGTCTTGGGGGAGGCAAATTCCCAGTTTTCCTTTTCTTGTGTGTGCCACTGTCATATATATATATATATATATATACACACGAGTATATAATACCCAAGGAAGAACATACAAACGGAGAAATTCTGCATTAATCTCTTTTTTTGTGGTATAACTTCAATTTGAGAAACATTTAAATTCTCTATGTTAATAGGCTGTCATTTATAAATTATCAGTACTATATTAGATCTACTAAAATAACAGAATATTTGGTTTTTGCTTAGAAACATTTTGAAAGTATTTTTAATGTGATAAATTATTGGAAAATTATCACTTCATAAAAACTAAGCCATGGGGCTACTGTAGGTAGTACAGCTCGAACCGGTCGATACATCGTGATGAAAATTTCTGTGGTCTACTTTAAAATAAAGTGGTGTTGAGAACATCAACAGCGTTTTAAAATATTTTTAAAACAACAATAAAATTGAGACATAGATTATTAAAAGCGTACAATTTAACTGATCCATATTTTGCTGCTGTCAGCTGAAGATAGCGACAAACAGATAGTGGCCTCAGCAGCACATCTGTCGCGTGGCATGTCAGTTTGTAAACACAAGAAGACTAGTTGTAAAAACAATAATTCTTGGAGCTGACTAGCTCATTTTCCCATTGTTCTATGGTCAGGAGTCGAAACGGATATAAAGTTGCAGGGCAACGAACAAATGACGTAAACGGAACAAAAATCAATCAAGGAAATGTCATTTGAAGTACAGTAGCCCCATGGCTTCTTTGGTGCTGACTGACAGCTAACAGCTCACTTTTGACAGTCAACATTTAGGTATATACCTAGATTTTGAGCATCAGAAGTGACAGCTGCTAAACTGTTTTTGCAGATCATATGGTTCGGCGTAGGGATACATAATTTGGTCTGGTAACTTTTCCAAGCCATCAGCTGTAAGCTGTCAGTCAGAACCAAAGAAGCCATGGGGCTACTGTATGTCACAATAATACGGCACGTAGAGCGGTCTTTTGAAGAGAAAATAAGACAAACCATGTCTACCTCTGACTGAAAAAAATAATTCTATGTAATTGACTTGAAAAATTCTGGAGTGTTCTGACGATTGATAGTTTTCAAAGAGACGGCAACAGTGGAGGTTTAAGTGAAAGTTTGTGGTCTTTATAAGATTTAAAAAATATGTTATATAATTTAATCTTTATTTGAAGTATTTAATCAATGATTAAAGTGGTGTAAAGCAAACTAGTAATGCAACACAATTCATAAAAAAAAA
>CABEEJ010005273.1:33920-52147 GCA_901482245.1 Timema douglasi | reverse complement strand
TTTATAAGACCTAATTTTACAAGACCTAACTTCACTGGACCTAATTTTATAAGACCTAAAGGCATAGCTCCTAAACTTTAGGTCTTATGAAATTAGGTCCACTGCATGTCATCCGAACTTACACGGTTCTTATTCGGAGCACTCAATTTTGGTGTTGGTTTGTCTAGTACACCATGTGGCTAGGCAACACCACCTAGAGAGAAGGCGTGCTCCCTAATGTTTGTTACAGCGTGACGTCAGAGATCTAAGGCTACCTGTCTCAACAGGAATTCCTTACTTTCCTCTCTCAAGCGTCAGTCTAATGGCTGAATTAATGGTGTGTAGTTCATGATGGGTACGAACTAGCATGATTTTTATAGTATATTTGTTAATTATTAAAGTACTACGGTTAATTGCGAACCGTTAACAATGGGTTTAACGCTGAAAATGGTTTATTAAGATTTATTTTAATCAAATTCCAAAATGTTTTGAGTTTTTGTTGTGGTTTATCTAGATTCTTTGGTAGTGTGAATTTTTTTTTAATGTTACGTAAATATTCAAGCTCATAATAAGATATGATTTTTTGAAGTGTAGGGTAAGAATCCACCCTCCTTCTTTCGACAAAAAGTATCTGTACGCCGTTTATTTATCTTGCAATGACAACGACGACCAGATCCCATATTGACTTTAGTTTCCATCGTATTCGACACAACACAAGCAGCGGCTTTCTCACTAAACTTCAAATTGAGCGCGACTACCCCTTTCCAAGGTTTCTCAGTAAAATCACGATCTGCAGTATGTACATCGGGCAGATATCTCAGCTTGGAGTATGCTATATCGTGCTCTTTACAAGCTCAGTCTAACTCGTCCACACCAGGATCGCCTCGTTTCAACCTTTTGCCAACTTGGTACCAGGCCCGCTATACTGAGAGTCGGAAACATTTTCTTGGAATGGTAGTTTGTTGATAAGCTTATTAAATAGACTTCCTTTCTTCACTTCATGAGATGTAATGATTCCTGTTTATTTACTCGTGTTCATTATATAGTCTTGTATCCAGTATGCGACTCGTGAGAAAGTCAGACTTGTTACCCATTCGTGACAACTATCATGAAGAATGTAAAACACTATCCAAAAGAAACAGTACGTTATTATCCGATACTATGCATTGTATCATATGCGAACATTTAAATTTCAGTAAAACAAACGCCATAAGTCTGATCGAGGAACACAACGGACTACGATTCAAGAACGTGTTCGTTTACTGTAAATCGTTGTATTAGTCCAAATATCTTCGAATATCTCATGTTCTTTCATCGTAGAGGTTCTGTGTTATTTGCTTTGCTTGGAAAACGAAGAGCTATTTCCATCGTCAAAGTCGAACCCCAACTCTATTTATTTTCGACGATGTTGCTTGTTATTAACGGTAATTTTACGTACAGGCTTCTTTCAGCATTGGTAGGAACAGTGCTATTGGCGGTATATATATATATATATATATATATTTCTAAAATACTATAGGATACCTATACAGATGCTAACATTCTCATCCTCTTCATGATGGACGATACTAGCTTGAAACATATCTATGTAAACATCAAGAGGACCTCCCAAGGGTTTAAGGAGATATGTTTGTTATACTAGAAAAACAATTACGATTTAATAGTTTTAAGCAAATATTATGGTTTTGAAAAGGGTCAATACCGATGCGGGTTCGATACCTTTATCATGAGTGATTAATATGCGCTAAGTCTCAGTTTGAGAAAATACATCATTACGTCCATATCGAAATTCGATCATAGTCTCTACAAGTACAAATCAGGTAGTGGTGAGGCGGGAGAAAATCTAACTTAAGCCAAATGGTATATAACAATGCGGGATCGAGGAGGATCATCAACATTGAGGCTCTTATCTTATCAATAAATGCTTGTAGCAAGTACTACGCCAATAGGATGGATGATAAACATAATAATGAACAGGTACTTGCACTCAATATCAAAGGGAAAATAAATTAATTGAAATAAAATTTGGAGAAGGCTCGAACTATACATACGGTGCCAACTTTGAAAGGAGCAGCGAGAAAGGGATGGAGGAGGTATGGAAACTTCAGATAGCAGGAAGACCGTCTCAACAAGACCACAATAGATTTTTCAAGTCCTAAGCTTTTCAAGATAGAGGAGTCTTTCACTATACAGCAGACCGTTTACGCCGACGAGAAGTATCATGATGAAAAGCGTGATGGGGGATGATCGGTATTACGATGAAGATTCAATCTTGCGAAACATTGCTTTATCCATATTACTTTTGAATGAAGCGTCCTAAGCCTATGTAGACCAGGTGTATAATCATGTTTTCATCTAAATTTGCTTGGATTTAAATCCTACCAGGAAGAACTCTAGATATTTCAAACTTGCTTTAACTATGGAACCTAGTTATAAGTTCAAGAAAGCCGGGATCGTTTCCAATATGATTATGGACTTTAAAAACATTAGCTGTCGATTGAATTACAAAGCTTTCAAATATCTGAGGGTGATTTCTTATATTTTATTTTGGAGAGATTTTCCACCATATCACCAAAGTTACACGTAAAGCTATGCCTTATGTTTGTTTAATTTGTTGGTATGGTTAATTAATCGTACGATAAATTCATAGTCTACATCATGTCACCGAAGGTTGCAGAGAGGTCATTAAACGAAAGTATAAACCGTTACAGCAGGCATGACAAAAGGCTAATATCGTGGAGAGAAACCTCTTAACCGATCACGAAACCGTCAAGCAAGACTGTGAAGATTGCTGAGAAGTAGGAGGAAGAAATCTCGCCCAAAAGATTGCATAACATACATTTTGCATACCAATCTTCATACACCTCAAGCACATTGCGATGGAAACCAGACCATGATCAGGGATACACATGTTCTGTTCGATGAGAGTGATGGAGCTGTAATTCTTCATATCGTAACTTATTATACACAGGGACTTAAAGAATTACTCTTCAAAAAAGAGCCTATGAATTATACCGAGGAGGATCTAAAGGTGTACAAGTCTATGCTTTGGGAAATAAACGCACATCGAATCAGGAACGAGCCTTACATCCATTTCAAGTCACATAAACAATCAAAATATATGTGTAATTTAAACCAATGTTCTAGGATGAGCTTGAGGGAGAAGGATTATTTAAAAGTGAGAGAGGTAGAGGGATAAATTACACCTATTGTGACGACTTGAACGAACTTGTCGATCGATTAAGACTCTAGCAAACATCAACAGTAGCACGTTATTTGGCACACGATAACGTAATCGTTTCGGTAGTTGAACAACTAAGCGAGGACGGAATCCGCGTATAAATTATTTACCTCATCTGGATTAACATCATAATCATGCCTGAGGTGAAGAAGGCATTGTGCTCGATTTCATCGTCGCACAAAACGGCGTTTCATTAGAAGACATATCATCGTGTGGGAGTAGAATTCCAAATGTGCTTGGGCCGTACCGGCCAAGAGAAAGACTGAGAAGAAAGTTAAAATCACCATGTAGCAAGTTCTTCAACAATTAGCTGCTAACGAGTTCCCTTCCTTTATGGCATATGGAGAAATATAATAGTACAGAATTTTACAACGCGGATTTCAGAAGATTCTATGATAAGTGTGCCGGTTAGATTGGCACTAAGTTAGTTTTTTTTATTGAGCTTTGTGTTGTCACCTCCAGACGAAGCGGGAGTTGTCAGGCCACTCTATTTGGAGGGTTGGCAGGTGAGAGAGTTGACTTGTGATAAAACTGACGAGCGAACGAGTTGAGTCTCTACCTGAGACGCTTGAGAGAAGACAGGCTATGCGAATGCGAAGGGGAGGCTACCCCCGAACACCTAGTCCTGGAATGTCAGATAACGGTAAAAAAAAAAGAGGGAAACAATGCAAGTTTCATTACAGGCCAGCGCTATTTATCATATATTGCGTGACGTGGATAGGTGGGGTCTCCTTTATACAATCTAGAACGACGTGTCAAAGAGAGAAAAGGATATATAGCAGACATGAATACAAGGAGACAGGTTAGACAAGACGAACAAACGGAAGACAGACAAGGTAATGAGACCAGTGACGACAGTGACACTACAGTATGTGACAACTCGACATCAAAGACAGAATCAGAAGAAATACTTTGAAACTGGAACCAAGACTTAGATGAGACAAAACGTAGATCCTACCAACTGGCAGAGTGGAATGGGACGAGGAACTTCAGGTCATCCGGAGCCCAGCTGAGGAACGCTCCCTTAGGATGCCAGTAGTGTAAACTGCCGAGAGATCTTAGGCAGCCGAGCTACCAGCTGGGAATTAGAATAATCGAATAGCATCAAGAGACGGAGGAAGAAAACCCTCAACTCGCATGATCTGGCCAACTTAGCAACAAGTGAGTTGCTGAACTGGGGCAGTGGGATTTCCGGTTCATCAAGTTTTCTTCATTGACTGTTATTAGTAGATGAAGAGACAAGGCAGAATATTAAGATGCTCTGCAGCCACCGAGCTGCTAGAAATGCATTAGGTTAAGTTAGTTTTAGTTTATATTTTCTTATGTTGTATCATGTTTAGTTTTAGGCCCAAGGTAGTGGTCTTAGCTGGAGGTAGGTGGGACGAAATTTACGATAGGGCACTTCCCCAGGTGGTGGAGAGAGGGATGCTCACCCCCGCTGGGGCTCGAACCGATCCGGGGAATATTAGATACGGAAGCGGTGGGACAACCAGCGGGGGAGGGTACCGGGGAACCACCTAGTAGGATAAAATTAGATGGAGAAATAGGGATATTTATATTAGGAGCTATAATCAACATCAAATTAAGTAATATGATCGTAAATTGGATAAACTAGTAATTAGCGGAGGTAGAGAAACAATGTAACATAGGTCCTGAATTACAGTCTAGGCCTCAGGACATAAAGTAAGGATAAATATAAAAAAGTCCAGAGAGTAGAGCGTCGGCCTCGGTTCAATTCACCTAGTAGACGAGACCTGTTGGTGGCCGTGCGGAGTGAATAACGAAGGATTGCGACAGTAATGAATTTCAGGGAATCATGAAAGCAGTGAGTGTGTCTTTCTTGTATGAGCCGTGCATTTGGCTAAGTGGAAATACGTCGACTAGTAGTGGCGATTCTCGAGGGCCAGATGCATTGTACTCAGGATCTGGCCATCCAAGGGGTTGGCCACCACAGCAAAGATTATTGTCGTGGGTCATCCAAACCATACCTTTTAGGAAGTCCTGGAGGCGAGGAGTTTACAGAGTCCTATCAGGTGGTCCCATTTGACACGGAAGAGGGATTGCGTGGGCGCGCCCTGGAGCGCGAGCTTTCATATCACGCCACAATTCGCTGAAAGGAGACGTTAGGAGGTCCAAGGAACGTGGTGACCCCTGAACCGAACACTGAAACCGTCAGCCGGTGGTTCAATTCGGCACGCAAGAGGGATTGCGTGGGACGAGCCATGGCATGCGAGGTTTCGCATCACGCCCCAAGTCGCTGAGAGAGGTCCCAACGAACGTGGGGACCACTCTAACCACTATTTGGTGGTTCCATATTATACGCAAGAGGAATTGCGTAGTTCGACCCGGGGTGCCTGCTGTCACCTTGCAACACATTTCGGGAGAAGGGATCGGAGACCAACTCTTTCTGATCGTCCAGAACGTCCAGACTAAGAAAGTTAAGTCATCAAAGGTTAGGGACAATTCAGGCGGTGTGTGTATGTAAATTTTCATGAATATAGCTGAGAGCGCATTACTTGGTCAAAAGAAATAGGAGAAATTGAATTTAGTTTGTGAAGAGCTTAGTGGATAGGTAAGCTTTAATCTTGCCATTTTTGTAATGTTAAAATGTTCATCGAATGAGAGTATTATTTTGCAAGCCACGGTTGTGTCATGAACATCTAGTTGAGAACATTTAAAACTAACTTTTTTCCACGTAATGTCCTTATTGTTTGTTTTGTGCATTATATCTTATTCGGCTAGTGCGTGGGGAATTTAACGAGGGTGCGTTTAGTTGCATTAGATTTGACTATCGCAAGTGTGAAAGGTTTTGATAAGGTTTGAGGCCAACTTTTTTGTCATGTCTAAAGTGGGTCGTAGCATGGGTCTCACGCGTTGCCGGAATGGCGGCACGCATGGATCCCGATCCCAAGCGACTCCTAAAGGACGAGTTAGTCTATGAGATAGCCATTCGAGTAGTCGTGCATGCCGACACGGTGAAGGAGCTTCGTTCCCAATTAAACTCGATCATTAAACGCGAAAAAGTGCTGGAAAACAGTCTCGTCTTCCAGGACAAAATTCCGTGGGCGTCTGACGAGTTGTTCATTCTCTTGGCCAAAATGGGGAGGCTAGAGAAGGCTTTTTCAGAAGGGAAGGAGATGACACCTTCGCAAAAGTTAAAGTGTAAATATAATTACGCTTAGCCTTATAAGGATTCGCGCCTGTAGGGATAGAGTAAGCGATCCGGAGGAAACGCAGGTAGTATTAGGAGTGATGAACGTGATAAGAAGATGTGAATTATTGCTAGGAAAACTAGAGTTAGACGTAGGCTCGAAACCCGCGGATGCTAGTAGAGAGGCAGGGGAGGAGGGCGAACTCCTCGTGGAGTCTGAAAGCGTAGGAGAGAATGTGATTTTGGAGGAAAGAGACAGTAACCTTCGACAATTGACAATATACAGCATGGTTAGAAGGTGGGATTTTAAGTTTAGTTCTGGCTGTGATCCTGTAGACTTTTTGGGGAAAGTGGGGGAACTGAAAGAGATGAAAAGGTTGTCAGATGGGTAAGTGCCGAATGCCAGAGTTGTTAGACCAGAAAAAATTATGTTGGTACAGGAACTCTAAACACTTGTGGCCCACCTGGCGGGAATTTTTGGAGGCTTTTAAATCAAAATATTTTCTCAAGAGTACAAGGAGTGACTAGAGCAGCAGATATTTTAAATTGTGCATAGACCTGGCGAAAGGGTGCTAGATTTAATAGAAATGCAGACACTCATTTGTAGCTGGGACAAACTGTCAGCTCAGCAGGAAATAGAAAAAATATATAAAAATCTACGCCCATATTTAAAGTTCAACATTACGCGAGACAAAACCAAGACGGTGGGGGAATTACAGACCATGGCAATGCACGTCGAACAGGCATACGAAAACATTCTCAAGTACAGTCTGTGTTAAGAAAGTAGACCTCTTTCACCCGAGTTAAGGACTTCGTATACTAAGCAATGACTGGGAACCAATGAGGAATGGGGAAATACGACAGTAGAGGATAGAGGAAAGTATCCAGGGACGGCTGTCCAACAGAAAAAGGGGGCGGTAACGCACGAGTTCAAGGCAGCCGGGCCTTAAGCCATCGTTGCTATGGATGTGGTAGTCCCGATCACGTGGTTTGTTTTTGCTCGAAGCGCGGGTGTAAGTCTAAACTAGGGGGGGTGCGACTTGTTCACCAAAGCCGTGCCTAGAGTAGCTGGGTCACGTGGTTCTATAGATAGTGACGCGGTATTGTTTTAGAGTGCCCAATTGAGTGGTGTATCAATTCATTTCAAGAGCACGGAAGCCTAAGATCTCATAGACACGGGAGCGGTCAACAACGCCATCTCGGTCTATTTTTATGAGGAGATAAAAAGAGGAACTTGTTGTCAAATAGGAAGGTCAGCAAGGAATGCGTAGCAGCAGACAGGGGTGTCATCCAGGTGAAAAAGCGGGTCAAATTCCCGGTCAAAATTGCGAGTTTATCTTGGCCCACGTGAATCTTGGCGGTCCCACGGCTGACAGCCAAGGTAATTTTAGGGAAAGGTTTCATTTTGGAATCCAAAATGAAGATTATGATGCATAGGAATTGTGTAAAGTTTCCGTATGGGGGAGCGAAAAGAGGTCAAACTGAGCAATTTTGGGGAAAAATTAATTGAAAAGGGTGGTCGTAGCTTTCGGGCTATTCTGGAGGAGTATCCCGAAGTTTTGACTAAGGATATTGGCAGGACCAATGTGATAACTCACGAAGTTGTGCTGGAGAACACAACACCCATGCGCTCAGAGCTCCTAAACTGAACGTTTTGAGAGATCATATTGATAATTATATGAGGCTAGGCCTTTTGCGAAGCTCGAATAGCCACTACTTTTCTCCGGCATTTCTTGTGTGCCGGTAATGGAAGGAACCTCGGTTAGTGGTGGACTACCGTAAGCTTAATGAGATGATAAAAATATAAGTGCATACCTCTGCTAACCATTGAAATGGTGTTCCAATACCTGAGCCAGGCCAAGTGTACACAATTATTGATTTAAATATGGTCTAGTACCAAATCCCTCTTTCGGAAAAGTCTAAGCCCTACACAGCTTTTGTGTCTCAATATGGGCGCATGGAGCTAATTGCCTCACTTTCGGTCTTGCTAAGGATAGTTAAATCCGAAGTAGGTTGATGATCCTGATTTTAGCTGACATACAACATAAATATGACTTTTATTGAGACGATCTGGTGATCTATTCCAATAGTGTGGCAGAAAACGAGACCCACTTGAGAGAGGTTTTGAGTAGACTGGGAACAGCCAATTTGACTGTCAACCCCAATAAGTTGGAGCTGGCAGCGCCTCATATCAATTACCTGGGTTAAATGGTCTCAGGGGGAGAAGTGCAAGTCAATTAGGAAAATACCCGAGCGGTGAGAGAATCCCCCCTCCCGACTAATGCCAAACAAGTCTCTTGGTTTTTAGGCATAGTGGGTTTCTTTGGGAAGTTCATACCTAATTTGGCTTCAGTGGCGTATCCCCTGTACTACATTAAGAGGAAAAACGTCCCGTTTGTGTGGAGTCCCGAAGTGGGGTGCGCTTTCAATTCCTTGAAATAAAGTTTGACGAGTGCGCCCATTCTCCAAATGGCGGATTTTGATAGGGCAGTTATCTTAGGTATCGACGCGTCTACTTCTGGTTTAGGTACAATGTTGAGTCAGGAGCACAAAGGTGGTTGCATCCTATGGCTTATGCAAGCCGTACACTTCTAATGAGTTGGAGGCTTTGAGAGTGATATTTTGACTAACAAGTTTCGCCAATATTTGGAACACTCAAAGTTTGTTACAAAATGACAAACATTGTCATGGTTGTTTAGGTATCCATGACAACTGGGGAAAATTGAAAGGTGGATTGCGCAACTATGTTCCTTGCTGTTCGCCATTTCGCATATCTCCGAGAAAGAGAACACGGTGGCTTATGGCCTCTCTAGCATGTTCAAAGAGAGCACGCTGGAGAGGGAAGGGGGTCTACGCCCACGCAACTCTTGGGGGTTAGGGCAGGTTCCTGAGGTATTCACTGGAATAGACCAGAGACAGAGCCAGGATGTGGAACTGGCAGTTATTATCTAGGACATTAAAAGGGGGGTTCAAAGAGACAAGTAAAAGTTAAAAGAGGACATTTTGCTCGCGAAGAGCGGCGAACGCCCCAATCGAAAAGTATGCGTGTCAAAGAAACTGGTGAGCATGATCACTGAGTATTTTCATGAGTCCCCGGTGGGCGGACATATAGGGATGACCAAAAACATCACTAAAATTAGGATAACTTTTTTGTAAGGGCGTGCATCATGATGTTCAAGGTCAGGTGAGAACTTGTGAAACCTGTATTAGATCTAAGCCCACTCAAAATAAGAAGTTTGGGGAGTTGTCTTCCGACGTTGCCACTTTTCCATTGGAACGTGTTTTTGTGGATTTTTCTTTTGTCCTCTTGCCAAGATCAAAGCAGGGAAACACAATTTGGTTAAATGTTTTGGACGCATTCACTAAGTATGCTTGGTTGATTTCCTTGAGCCATCCCACGACCAATCTTATAATCAAAGTTTTGAACGGGGTTGTGTTCAAAAACTTTGGTTTCCCCTGCAACCTGGTGTCCAACAATGCCAGCGAGTTCAAGTCACAAATATTCAAAGATTTATGTTTCAGCAGTGGCACTACACCACTAGCGCTTACTATCCCTGCCCATCCCATATGGAGGGATTTCAAGGAAATCTAAAGTCAGCGCTCAATGCCTATCACATCAGTGTGCTGGCTGTTCAAGGGTAGTTGAGAACCTGCAAACTCCTGTTTTCTGCAGCTGCAACAGACGATGAGTTTGTATGGCTCAGCACAGTCAAGACAGCTGTTAAAACGTTGACCACAAATGGTTGGATATCATGGTCTGCCTACCAAAGTGATATGAGCCAAACTTTTATCCCACCTCCAGTAATCAACACACTATTGCCGCTCTTAATAGACACACACTCAGTGGCGATGATATGGCACTTCATGGACTGTTCAGCACTTGAACCCCAATCAAATCTCCATCCTGGCTGTTGACCAACCACTTGATGCTATTGAGAAGGAAATCCAGTAGACCTGGCCAGCCCCCCATGAAGAAGATCAGGTTTATCATGTTTAAGTTGCTGGGAGACTGGCTGGATGAACTCCCTGGTACAAGCTGGCATTGCAAGTTCAGAAACAGCAGATTTATTCACAAAGGTCAACCATGTTACCAATACCCGCCATGCATACCAGATCACTGCTGCAAGCCTTATAAAATCCTCCAACAAGGTTAGTGAAGAATGTACAATGTACATCCTATGTTAATGATGACATTCAAAGAGTCGAGCCTTATGAACGGTGTCAAAAAGGAGTAAAGGCCAGTGTCCACTTTAAATATTGGCTAAAAACTCTTTGATTGTAGCTTCTCTTGCTATGGTAAATCGAATCACTTTGTGAAGGTAGCTTCCAGCTGTACATGGAATCGCTGACACAAGTCATACCCTGGCTTTTCGCCCTATATCACACACACACACACACACACACACACACACACTACTCAAGATGGCGTGCCGTACGCATGCGTGATATGATGACTCTTGCTAAGAAATACCCAGATGTCCTAGCAGAATTCAAATTTGGGAATTGTATGATCCACAAAACCAGCCAGTACCATGAGCAGAACAAGGCATCGTTGAGAGGTTCTGGTAGGGCTATTTGACCGACAGGCAATTCAGGAGCACTGAGATATGTTATAGCACCAGAGCCAGAAATTGCCAAGCTCACTACAGAGTTTAAAGGACAAGCCATAAATCAACAGGATGGTGCTTGTGCTGGTAACACTGGATACCATCACCATGACCAGAAACCTAAGGTGCAAGAAGATTTTGTAACATGTCAATCAGATATATTGGACAGCTACAATTAAAAAATCAATATTTTAATAGTTTACGAATATAAAGAAACAATATTAACATATTTAAAAAATAATCTACCTCAAAGTTTATTTTCTCTGACTAGTTGCAGTCAAATTAAATTACGTGTTTCCCTAAACTGAAACACGTGGTTGTTAAAAATATTGTCTTTCGATAAATACTGTAGCAGTTATCAAAGAATAGGATTAATATCATATTTATGAATAAAATACGCTAACGCAGACCCTTTGCCATTGGATGATGTCGGATAAATTTACTTAAGTTTGCCATGCTGTCTACAAGAAAATATAGTAAAGTACATCTATATCACAAATTCTCATAAAAATAATAACGGATCTTAAATAATATAATCATACCAGAGATGTTTAAATAGAAGATTCTTTCATATCCACTCACCCGTTCAAGATGTTCTTCGATTGAATTGCCACCGGTTTGAAACACAAAATTATTCAATGATGGCTGCCACACGTGCTATGATAACTACATTTGATGAAGGAAAGAGATGTATTCTGACATCGACGCAAAGACCTACTGCACATCAAGAGACTTTAACGGCGAGCCAAGGAAACTTATTTCCCCCTCTCTCCGCATGTAGTTTTCTCTTTCTGCCCGCCTTCGTCCGTATTTCTCCTTTCTATGTTCCTGTGTTTATCACCTTCTCTGCTTTGTTCCATCCGTATCAGATTGGGTACTATATAAGGGGCACGTCAAGGTTCCCATTAGAGCCAATTTACTGCAACCCAGCGTTGAAGGAAGAACTCCTGCATCGTCACGAATCAAAGAACACGTCGACCATGAAGTTTGAGGCGTCGGACACACTGCCAACCTGGACAGGATGACACACTTCGATGACAACTATGAAGTTTGGGCTGTTGGATCAACCGCAGCCATGGATAGGACCACGGACTTCAATTAATTAAGTATTTCAAAGTAGTCAACGAGTCCTTATGACTCAGAATCTAATTTTTGGTATTAAAAGATAGGCAATGTCTGTTTGCACCTTTTTAGTTTTCTGTATATTGTCGGAGACGATTTTCATTTGTGTTGATAGTATGTCGAGTTGACAGTTAACTAACTTCAAGTCTTGTGGACTTGCAAATTTAAAGGTTTATTTTATTGATTAAATATGGTGTCCTTCATAATGCGGGACAAGTCTCATTATTACAAGTTTCAAATATTGTACTTCAGTCCTATAGACTATGTTACTCTGTATATTTACCATACAGTCTTAGCGTTACGTGCCTTTGGCTTGGAATATAGTGATGTCTTAGCTAGAGACTTGCTAAACTTCCACAAGTTCCATTAGTCTATATTTACCAAATGTTTCTCATGACGCCGTGAACGTCATGTACACCGATTTAATTGTTGGATGGCTACAACCAGGTTGTCTGTATTGTATTCCATATCTCAGTTGAGTTGATGGAAAACTTTATCTTGTGTTGACTAAGCAGTCACGCTTCTCGTGCGTTTTATCTTCGGTGAGAAAACCAGGGAACTGCTAGAGAGTCATGATGAGGTCCGCGCTAATAATACCCTTTTGTCGTTGCCTGTTTTTTTGGGCTCCTATTGGTTTAGTGTAACTCTTAGTGTAATTGCAATTAGATTTGTTTGTACTATTGAATGCTTTGGCAGTACCGCAAGGGAAAGAGACCAGCCATGGTACTATTTTGTTGACACCTGTTTGTTAGCCATCGACCACTGTAGTCAAGGAACCTTTCTATTGTTTATCATTTTACAAAATGTTTCAAAGATATTATCTTACAATCCAGTCTTGCATAAGTGATTAAGAGTTATATATGTGTATATATATCTTGTTCTATATTTTGTTATTAACTACTTGAATATTTTCTTCAGAACAATTCATCCAGTAGCCCGACTCCTACACAGCCCTAGTAGCTACAGCAGAATATTCAAATTCACAAAGTCTAGTTATCTGCATCAAACTTCAAAGTATAAGCTGTAATATCATTGTAAACCTCAATTTTGTTACTTCTGTTTTATTGTAATAAATCTATATGTTGTTAAACATAATTCTTTTTGTATAAAATGTATAACCATTAGAGGAACAATCCTTTCAATTTTGTGAAGAATGTTAAGACACTTGTGACAGTGTTGTAAGCGATGGAGAATCTATTTCTAGAACACAGCCAAGACTTTAATAGTCATTGACACAAAGGACATCATGGACACTCAAGTGGCTAATACTATGAGAAGCATATAGACTATTGATTAAGAGCAGTACAATGAGTTTGTCACGAAAAGGATAGAACATTGCACAAAATCTGTCAGAGAAACACTTCCAAAGAACAGCTGGCAGCAATGAAGTGTGATTGTTAGCTCTGTCAAGTGGAGGGAAAATACAGCATGCAGCCCAGCCAGCTATCAAGTGGAGGGAAAATACAGAATGCAGCCCCGCCAGCTATCAAGTGGAGGGAAAATACAGAATGGGACCAAAGCAGATCTACCTAAGTGCTTAGGAAGCAGATTTACTCTAAAGCAATACTGTGCTTACAGTTTATGCAATAATTATCGATGGTGCAGATGTGGTTCAAATGCTAAATCAATGAATAGCAAAACCATTTCAAGAGTATGCATAAAGAGTTTTGGCACCAAACATTTCTGCTCACCTCACATTGACCTTGTTTGGGATGTATACCTACCCGACAGCTTGAAAGATAAGATGTGAAAGGGCACGAAGAAACGGTGGCCTCTTCTAATTTTATGCCAAACTGGAAGGACTTCCTTCGAGACAAAGATAACAAAATTGAATTGTTTGCTTTCTTCCTTCAAGTCAATCATAACAAAACCGAATTGTTTTCTTTACTGTCATGCACAGTGATTCATATTTAAATAGCAGAGGGCAAGGAATGTTATACAATATAAAAAAGTGGAGTCATCTGCTCTCCTGCAGAGTCATACTTGGTCAATCTAGCCCCATTTTCACAAGAGGACGATACTCGCGTATTTGCATTTGGCAGATACTGGGTAAAAGGGGTGTAAGAATGTGACCACACGTACTGTTGACACTGATGTAGTACTGGCTGTTGCTTATTTCATCAAATTAGCTCCTGATGAGTTGTGGATTGCCTTTGGTGTAGGGTCAAGCTTTCGGTAGACAGCTATTCACGAAATGGTTTCTATAATTATTTCAACACGTTGTACTCTGCCCGTCACTCACGCTTTCAGCGGGTGTGATACTGTTCCCGCATTTAATGGCAGAGAAAAGAAAACTGCCCGGGATACTTGGAAGTTTTTCCCAGCGGTGAATGTACTTTACATGAATTCCTATCGATGCGAAGGGAGTTCAGTCAATGGTAAATGTTATTTATGGTGAAATGTGTCGTTTATGTATGACCGAGCCAGTGAGATCATGGAGGTTAGTGATGATAGGAAACATCTTTTAACACGGAAGTCTAAACCAATAGAAAACGTTCCTCTATCCTCCAACACAGGAAGCAATCGAGCAGCACATGAAGCGCACTTACTACCAAGCTAATTGTTGGAACCAAATATAACTGGAGCTGGACAAAGAAGTCTTCTTTGGACCACTCTCCCTAAAGCATCAGATTCATGCCATGTGACTGTAGCTGTAAAACAAGTGGCACTGGATGCTGCATTCAAGTGTAATGTACTGTGTTTATATTATGGAGATAGTTGATTTTGTTCATTACGTGTTTGACATGTATTACACATCGGCGTTAATAAATTATACAGGCTATTCACGTTTATGTCAAAATTGACCTTTGACCTTGCCTTAACTTCAATTTATTGTATTATGGAGATCTCTAGTGTGTCACCTAGTAAATGAGCATACCCAAATTATTTGTAAATGATACCTTAAATGTCTTTAAACACTATTTGCGTACTAAGTTAAGTATGTTTAAAGATTAGGCCCGGTAGAGTAGTGGCCATAGTGGATTTGAGAGGTTGAATCTGATTTCTATATTCACATTTAAATATAAACATTATGGTATATACTAACTATGGTAGGAATTCCAAACTTTTCTAAGAGGCGGCACAATTGGCCTGGTTAACAGCTGTACTATGTAATTTATGGGTTTGATTTAAAATATATTGTTTAGATTATATACTTAATTAGGTTATACAAAAGATATTCTGACAGCCAAACAAAATGCCAAGGACATGTGTGTTCTCGGCTGTATTGGTAGTTAAAATTACAAAAAGCCTTCAGGATACTCTATCTACTCTGAATGGTAGCAGTCTTTCCTTGACAGAGTACACTTATCCTCTATCATACAAGATATAAATGTTTTGACAGAATATTTTGACAATTTGGAATTTTGATGAGACCAATTTTTGTGTTGACGTGGGAAAAACTAGGGTTATTGTATAAAGGGGGGTAAAATATCCAGAGTTAATAAAATACACATCAAAGACCAGCATATCGGTTATGATGGCGGCTTCAGGTAGTGGTGAAATACTGCCACCCTATACAATATATAAAGCCACTCATCTTTAACAAACATGGATAGACAGAGAGATAGACTGAGCAGGATATAATAGAAATCTAAGTGGATGGTTTGACATGTCTATAGTTTAAGATTGGTTCTTAACAACATGTGTGCCTTTCCTTATAAAACTACAAAGTCTTAAGGTTATTATTGGTGACAACTTATCAAGCCATCTTTCTCTTGAGGTTATAAAAATGTGTGAAAAATAGATTTTAGATTTATCCTCTTGCCGCCAAACTCGACACACTTACGCCAACCATTGGATGTTGTCTTTTTAGGCCCTTAAGGCCAGTATGGCGCAAGTGCCTGGATGAGTGGAAAAGAAAAAAATTATGGTGTTTTCCCTAAATCTGAATTTCCAAAACTGCTGAGCAAAAAAAACCTTGAGCTTATTGAGTTCAAGAAATGTGCGTGTCCATGGCATCAGGAATTGTACGCCTTGACCGGAATAAAGTTCTCTCTAAGATTCCAAATCACGAAGATAGTGGAAAGATGAACATGATCAGTCATGGACTGATTCATTTGTCCATCTTCTTTAGTGATCTTCTCAAATCAAAGTCTTGTGAAAAAAAAAAAATTCAGATTGAAGCTGAAAAAAGTGTGCGCCTTTCAGAAAATGACATTAATGAAAATAGTTAACAAGAGGCTGTTCAATGCTCCAGCAAGCAGACATTTGAGTCATCTAACAGCTCTGACTCAGGAGAAACAATTGTTCAAGAGATACTTGAACCTTCTATTTCAATCAATTTAGACGAAACCAACGAGCTGCCAAAATTTTCACTTAACAGTGATGATTTCCTTTTAGTAAAATTTGACATTAATAAACGCGATAGATTTTTCATTGGAAAGAATATAAGCATTGCTAGCAAAAAGCTTCAAATGTGCTTTATGGTGAAGAAAACTTCTAAGAAAGAGACATTCTATTTTTCCTGAAATAAAGGATGAGTATTCTTTCTATAAAGAAAACTCAAATTGTCTGTGAATTAAAAAAACAAGAGATTTAAGAAGAGGACGGTTTGTGTTCAAGTTTGTCAATGTTGAATATGTAGAATAGTTATTTGTGTTTATCTGTATATAAAGTTTATCTACACTAGTAACTTTATTTTAAGTCGAAATTTAAATGTTGTGTGTGAGATATATATATTTACCAATTAATAGTGACCGAAGTTACCTCACTCATATCTAACCCTGATTTTTAAAAGTAAATATGTAGGTGTCCTAAGTATTTAAACCAAAATTAATTAAAATATTTCAGCTGATCAAAGGTTACCATTATAAGAATATGTGCTGCCCATAAAGCATTTTGAATAGTGTAACATCCAAGAGCTATGTTAAAATATATAACTGCTGTGTGAGAGAAAAATCCAAGATCATTTCATTTTAAATCCAGGGGCAATACCACAGATGAATTATTCTTTGCCGTTTAGTTTAATACCTACTACCAATACTCTGAATGCCATCCATCTTTATATTGTAGACTGTAGCCAATGCAAACTCAACAGCTTGGATGAAGTCTTTTGGCAGATAAGAGCCGTGCCGGTGGTCACATGGTATTAGCTCTTAGGCATCATCTTGTAGCCGTCGTTAGGGTGTTTTTTCAATCTCCCTCCATATAAATGTTGTGGATACATTTATACTAACATCAACTCTCCTCATACCTCTCCCATAAATGTAAATATGCTGTGCAAACCGCTAATAAGATGTGAACTAAAAAAACAAACAGGTAAACTACAAATTGATAACATAGAACCACAGTTTAGTTACTTACCATTCCTTTTTGTATTAGTTAGGGTCAGTCGGGGTAAATGTGAACAGTTTTTACTGACTTTTTGTTTAGCCTTGTTTAAATAAAAAAATAATGATAAATTTAAGTATGTTTAGGCATAAATAGAATCAGTGAACCTTTTATAAATAATTTATGACTATTCCGAAGTGAAAAAAAAATAAAAATTGGGTTTTATATACTGTTCACATCTACCCCTTCATGTTCACATTTACCCCAAATTTTGGGGTAAATGTGAACGCGTAATTTGGCCCCATATGATACTTTTAAATCCTTCTTGCAGTAAAATGTTTACTGAGCCAACCACTTGTTATTTCCTTAAAATCAAATTTATATGTCACTGTTCACATTTACCCCCAAAAAAAGAAAAGCAAAGGAAAAAGGGTTAAGAAAAATCAGAACTTAATAGAACATAAAGGTGTATCATTTATTATCCAAACAGAGGAACAAAATCTCCTTTTTTATTTTGAGATTAAACTTATCCAGGCCTACCTAATACTTAATTCAGTCGGTAAATTTAAGTTGAAATTATAAAGACCTCTTCGAACTACAGGATTTAGGAAAATGTTCTTAACATCAGATTTAGGAATGATTCTTTCAACAGGAACGTTGGGGAACATAAAAGTTTTGGTTTTCTTTCTCATAAAAGAAATTTGAAGCTCATGTTCTAGCACGGTAGTAACTTTTCCAATGTAATAAATACATTTTTCTTTAGGGTTTGATTTTTTAAATTCCACAAGAACAAAATCTTCAATTTTTGCTTCAGTGCCGGCCAATGGTTCTAGAAAATCTTCAACATCAATGCTAT
>CABEEJ010005273.1:0-33658 GCA_901482245.1 Timema douglasi | reverse complement strand
CTGAATTTCTTCAGTGTCAGCTTGAGCGGAGGTAGATGCTTCAAACAATCTTTTAGAAGGCGATGGATGCTTAGAAGCCATGGCAGTTGGTTCTTCTAGACCTACAAACTGTCTTTTTTCTGCACCTCTTCTTTTATTTTCTTCTTTTGTTTTCTTTGCTTCGTAGGCCTCTAATTTAGATGGATGAAACAGCTCTCGAACAAATTTAAGGGGCTCAAAAGGGAAAATACCGGTTGTTTTAAAACCATTTTTAATGTTTGCCGGCTTCATCCCTTCTTTCCAAACCTTTCCCAAAAATTCAGATAATCTTTCTTTTGTTAAACGTCCACATCCAACACCGACCTGTTTTTTTTCCAAACTCAACCAGTTTTTTTATCCCATAAAGTTTTAATAGGGCCAAAGACACATTTGTCTAGGGGTTGAAGTCTATCGGTCAAATGGCTGGGAGATTTCAGTAAAGTTATATTATTAGCAACTGCAGCTTGAACAATCCGTAGGCTATAGTGACTAGCATGGCCATCAAATAAGAGTATCGCTTTTTGCTCTGGTAATTCTTTTTCAGTTCGTAATCTCTGAACTTTCGAAATAAACAAAGACTCCATCCAGTTAAAAAATGCAGCTTCCTCCATCCAGCCATTGCTAGTGGCTGAATACGTTGTGCCAGGATAAGCTGATTCAGAAATATGTTGAGCCTGAACTGCTGCTCCTTTAAAAACAATAAGAGTAGGCAACGCAACTCCAGGGTGGAGGGGGTTTCTTCTTGATATAATTTCTAGGCATATTGTATCTGTAAGTAACAAAACAACTGGATTATATGGGTGAAATAAGGCATAAATTTTAATGTTCACATTTACCCCATGAGGTATACCTCATGGGGTAAATGTGAACAAACCTAAAAAAAGGCATATGAGAGTAGATCTGCTGAAATATCCTGGAATACTATTCGTTTACATCATGTTGATTAGAAAAAAACAATGAGTTATAAAAAATAAAATTGTTTAACTTACCTGTGATACAGATTTCAAAATCCTTCCAAATTGGTTTTCAAGTTTTTGTTACTCTGTCATTTCATTGATCACTCTTTGCAAGTAAACAACAAAATATTTTCATGATAAGCAAGCAGTGTGGCCACACTTACGTCTAGATACTTGTACCATTGTCAAATTTCTCCAAACAGTAATTTCGCGGGAGTTATGAAACGTGTTCACAATTACCCCATGTTCACATTTACCCCGACTGACCCTATATTCATAGTGATTTAGTAAGGAGAGTTATAAAAATAATTATATTATATTTCATATCACTTATTATCTTTTCATTTTTAATTAGATCCTTTTGTTATTGTTTATTGGGTGTTCCTGAATAATTATTCCTTTTTGTGTCGTGTTGGAAACCAAACAATGGGGATAGATATTCAACGTTGATGGGATCAATGAAACACACTTAACAACCAATTTACATTTATTGTAAAGAAAAGTTGTGGGAAATTAAATTAACTCTATGAAAGTTCCAAAATGATATTTCTCATGACGAATAAACGATAAATGCATGTACATACAAGTAACGTTTAATTTGATTAATTTTGTAGGTGTTTGGGTTAATTATTGTGTTAATGCTATGAAGAGTGCAATTTAAAATAAATGGTAGCAAATTTATATTGTATTTAAAGAGATCATCTCATTATGTTAGTTTGAATGTGTGTTCAAGAGCCACACCTGGACGCACAAAATGAACTCAAGACCTTTAACTTAGCTCAACAATGCTTCTAAGGAATGCAATTTTGCCGTTATCGTGTAATATTATAATTATGTTTATATGGCTTGGAATATACAACTACTAAATATTTATCTCTAAATTATATTTTATTTACATTCTATATTTCACTTTAATGATAGATGCAAAATGTGTTTAGATTAACAATAATTATTAATACTAATATATTTCGAAATTACATATTTTTGAACTAAAAAAAACAAACAGTAAAATTGAAACAATTCTACCTCTTTGGTTTCAGAATAAAATACCCAAATTGTAGATATAATATTAAGGAATGATTTATTAGTGAGAGAAAAGAATATTGAGATAACTAAGAGAGCATAAAGAGCCCAAGTCCTCTATATTACTGAAAGTTACACAAATCCAACACTGACAACAATAGCAACAAAAGAAATATGTTTTCAAAGAGGACACATACCAAGATAAAAACTAATAATAAGCCAAGAAACGGTATTTACTTCCTCCCACCTTGAAAGCATACATCAACATACACACTTTTAAACTTTAATTAATAGAGACAACACTAAAACATTATAGTTCATCAATGATTATAACACATTGGTAACTTCACTATTCATCCACACCTCATAAGTCTCTGTACACAAGCTCCGTCAAGTCTCTACAATAGGCCTCTCACTACCTAGTTGAATTTATCAAAAGATTTTTACCATCCCCAGATTTTAGAGGGTAAACCCTTTAAAGAGGGAGATGAAACGCTCCCATTATGCTCTTCAGTAGAGCAAGCCAGGTGATTTCATCAAACCGAAGTATCAGTTTGATAACTCGTGCTAGTGGCCAGTCGATCATTTCTCTATTATCTGACCCCACCAAAACAACATCTTTAAACTTCAATTTTACTACCCATTGTTTGGGGTGTTTCTTTTGCAAGAGAAGTTCTAGATATTTTTGTTGAAAATGGGCTCGAAGCTCTTCTTGTGACCTTTGGAGATATTTGATTCTGCAGATGAGACTACTCAGGAACACCTATCTCTCGAAAGTTAATGATGCTAGGTTATCTTCATCTGAAGAAAGATATGTGAGAGCTCATGAAATGATAATTGCCTCACACTCACACAGCAATGTCGACATTTCTTAATAAGATAAGCACATTTAAGTTCCTACTACTCTTATTAACAGCTGCTTTAATATCAGGATTTGTCTCACCCACAAACCACCCCACTCCGCAGCACTTTGGAGATGACTTTCCAGGTGATCCGCTTTGTGGTGCTATTCATCCCAACCTGAATTCTTGAAAGAATTGTCCACACCAACAAGTTTGTCCCATTATCGCTATATACATGATGATGAGTCTTCCACGTCAAGCTATAAATAGCCGAGGTTGTAAAATAACTTTCTGTGTATGAAGATGTCACCAGCTCCAAATGGACTGCCCTATATACAGCACATGTGAACAGAAAGGTCCAACTTATGATATTTCCTTTACGATAGATTGGACCAACACTGTTTATTCCACTTCTGGTAGCAAGAATCCAAAACTCTTCCCTAGATGGGCATAGAAGGATCTGAACACGAGCATGGTAAAGTTTCCCATGTTCATACCAAATCAGTCGCTAGAATACTGAATGATTGATGGATAAAATTATAAGACATCTAAAATAATGCGTATCTTACATTAATACAGTTCTTATCCTTATTCTCAACATTGTCAACATCTTCAAAAACAATGATAGACTAAAGCGGTTACAAATTCAAACCTTGAAGCGATTTAGATCAAACAGGTTTTAATATATTTACTTCAGCTTACAACAGTTCTTTGACAGTTAGTTCTCCAAATCTGTTGACATTCTTAGCAAATCGAAGAACCAGTGAAACCAACCTTACAATTTTCTCAATTATAGAGGAACACCACCAATATCAATCATTTTCTATATTTGTAAGAAGGGTATATTATTTTGTTCATGAATGGCTACTTCATCTATGGTAACTTCATATTAGGTCAACCATCAGCAGGTTCCTTGAGCCAAGTTGGCCCCTCCCATCATTTTTATGACGGTAACTGCCTTGCCGCAATGCCTCTAGAAGGTAGATTCACAGAATTTTGGTGGCCATTGTTTATATGAGGTATACATCTTTATTTCACCCACCCTGTTTTTCAGGAATACTGACCTGTTCATTGAGTTGTAGCCAGGTGAGTACTTAGTAGAATTGGACCAGAGGAAAACTGACACAGTACTCCACCCCAGGACTTCCACAGTGAGGTGCATCATACATGTAGCTATGGTCAGCCAACAATTCCAGTCTGGGTATTGTTAAACATTTTTGAGGCGCTAGATGTGACTTTGCTTGTATTAGGCGGACACTAACATTTTCCCAATGTTTTATCGCAAGAAAATTACAGCAGCATATGCATCTTTAGATGCATCACAGAATACATGGATGCTGCATTCTTCTTTACTTCTCAACAAACAAGAAATGTGTAACTCCTCCACCAGTATTAATCCTCTATCCATTTGCTGAAATTCTCCTCCAACTATACATCTAACTTACTGTACATAGCCAGTTTTTTCTCAAATGTGACTAAAATAATCATCTTCGCCCAGATACTCACATGAGATACAACACCAATGGGATCAGAGAGATGGTGAAATAGCGACAGTAGTTGTATTTTTGTCCCATTTTAAACATTTTCCTTCTTAAAACATTTAAATTTCAGCTATAAAACATCCTCTTTAGTATTCCCCATAAGTCCATGTATATTGGAGACAGGTCCTTCATTCTTTGTATGTATCCAAGCATGTAGATAAAATCCGCCAACAGCCACTACAACTTTTGTTTACAAAATGAATACTTCCTGTGCTCTAATTGTATGAACACTCGTCCCCACATTGTCTACATAAGACACTTTTATTCAATAGGTCTGATGACCAAATCTTCCTTTCCTCATAGCTTTTCCTGAATCTAAAAATAATGGCCCCTAAAAGAAAGAAACAACACTTCAATCCAAAAACAGCCCTGGTATGCTAGAAAACTTTCATAGCTTCATTGTTTACATACCCCCAGTGGAACCATAAATAAATCATTCAATAGATATGCCCCTGTTTCTTTAGACAACACATCAGACACAGGTCATGTTCTTGTTGTTAAGCTTGGCTCCTTCACAGCAGGTTGATGAGGCAAATAGCGAGATGTGACATCTTTTAGGGATATCTCCTCTATTATATCTACTTTCTTCCAGTCCCATAGAACTTCATCGTAGTCTTTACACAGTCCTTTGACTTTTAGACTTTTAGACTTTTAGTAGTACTGTGTGGGTGTCTTCGTGATATGTTAAGATTGGAGGGCAAGAAACAGCGGTTATCGTGCCAGGGAAGATTGACTTCATAATGCATATCATACTTTACACGAACAGTATATTGAAAGTGGCTCAGTATATCCTGTTGTAACCTGGTTTTGTTCACTAGTGTCGGTAATTCCCGGTGTCTCTAGACTCAACTCGTCAATATTGGCCTCTGTGATATGCAGACTAGTAACAACTGTTGGTGTTTTATACCTTGACCATTCGTATCAAACCTAGTTTTGTTTCGACAACCATAACTCCACAAGTCAAAATGCATGTGTGACCAATGAGAAGCCTCCCAAAAGTGTCTGCACCTATCAGGACCTCAAGAGGACCCTTACGATCTTCATACTTGATGCCTGCCTCTCGCAACTTTCACAGGCATGGGCTTTGAGGAAGTGTAAGGAAGGATTTATAACTCTACCGCCCATAGGCACTAGATAATTTGCTGCTCACCTTTCCAACCTTAACTTACCCCCTTCTAAATCCCCATCTCCTCTGCCACCCCTCATGCATTGACACAAATATACCACATGAAAAAGGTATTATCTGTGGAGTAATGGATAAAAAGTGCTTATATTATTTGATTATTTTTTATAGTGAGGTTTTAAGCGTAGTAAGACTAAGCAGACTTAAAAATTGAAATAAAATATACTTACACTATCATAAAACAAAATTAAAATAATACTTAAATTACATAAATTTAACAGAAGATAGTGTATATTGGTAGACTGTAGAACATATTAGCATGTACATAGTAAGAAAATAGTCACTAATATCATTAGTTTGGATTTCTGCTGAGCGAACTGGTCAATAAAGCCATTTTCTTTGAAAAGTGACCTTCAATTGGGACAAATTTCAGTGAAATAAGGTGATCTTGTCATGTTAGTATGCGGATAATTCTGTACTCTTCTGAGCCACAAGAACATACATTCTGCCGCGAAGTTAGAAACTGGAGTACGTGTAAACCCTTTTTTTTATCACTCATAATTTGCCACCCTTAAAATCTGCTGCTGTAGGCGCGTGTCTACTAGGCATATGCTTAAATCCCCCAATGAGGAAATGTGCTGTAGCTTGTAATAACATCTTGCCCTAAGGCTTCTACAGTGCACTAAAAAAATGAGTATGTCCTTTAGGAGCATATGTCAATCAACTCTGTGATACAGTCAGCTAGAAATAATAAATTTACACAAACACTATTGCACATGGATCATTTCTGCCTAAATATTAATGGAGATAACGTGTTAAGGCATGGCATGGCTTCACAACCAACCAACAAGAACAGATGGATCACGGAAAGCGTAGATGGCGCAGGGTACAGGGCAGGTCTTGAGGAAAAGTCCTTATATTTGAAAATATCAGTTTTCTCGAAAACAAGTTAAATTTTTATGTTAAGATATTAAACACCCCTTTTAAGATAATGTATTATTGTTTATTAATTGTTAGATTTTATTATTTTTTGTTATGAAGCTGGCAGTTTTTTATTGAAAAATGTCAATTTTATCGATATTTGATCCCTGTTAAAATTATAGAGGAGGTGTGTATATAAAAAGTATAGCTTAATCAACATGCTTCTATTCTTGAACAAACCGTTTCCGAAAAGAAAATTGCAAACCAATAAAAATTCTTGAAGATAACCGTTTGTTCCCATGGCTCTGCATTTCCACGCCAGATGAAAAGGGCCAATCAACTTGATAGAAATCCTAATACTGAGCATTGTTAAAATATTAAATAATAAATTAAAAGAAAAGAAATGGCCAGTTTTTGACCATTTTAGAATGGCTTCACAGATAAGCGTTGTGCACAAATCTTCATTCTGTCATAATAGGGACATATTGTAGTTATTAAGAAGACATTTTGTCGCCTTTCCACCCAGCATCACCATGGAAAATATCGAGTAATCATTCCATAACTCGTGCGCGCGCACACATAAACGCAGATGTGAGCCAGGAGCTGATCTGGGCCTGCCATGATGAAGGCTCTTGACATTTACTTTGAAACAATCATGGCATTGCTCCCTAGTAATTTTCCTTCCAAAAAGAGTTTGTCTTATTATCTCTCCTGTGTCTAACATTTCCCTGACAAGAACTTCTAAGTGAGGTCCTTTCAGCCTGACAACAAGTGCCTGTACGATCCCTTCAGAGGAGCTCGCAGAACTATTGACAACATTCCCATCACCATGGTATCCTTATTTCTTCTTTATATTTATCAACAAAGGAAACATCAAGGTGTCATGAAGTTTCCCACGTACCATACATTGTATCTTTAGCTGATGGCCATCTTTGAAACAAATTTAACATCCCCATTTATCATTTAAAACCTTCTGTTTATCTTCCAATGACATCCTTTGAATAAGCAGACATTCACTACTAGCATGAACTTGATTACAGAAAACAAATAAATAAATAATCTCATCTGTTTTAACGAAGAGTAAATTTGCTGTAGATATACCATCTTCTCCTTTAGTAGACCTTTTTCCATGGGTTTGTGCTCTCGCTTTTGAGTACCAAAACCAGACTTTGCCGTGGAAACACTTTTCTCAGCTTATATATCCTCCCTCGTGAATTAAAAGTTTGTCCAACCGGTCACATGGTGTGTAGTCATTATCTACTTTGTGTCTATGTGCCCTCACTTTCCTCTCGAGTAAACTACTCTATACTTATGGAAACAAGAAGAACGCACATTTCTAGATAGTTATATCTAAGGTTTAAAGAGATCGTAAAGAAGACCAACTTATCATATACTACTTGGATTGGAGAAGCCTTGATTAATAACTTCAGTAATCCCTTAATCTAAACCTATACCAGAACCAGTCTTCTTGTTCAAAATAGCTTTTTAAACTTTCAATAACTTTAAAATAGTTATGTTTAGTTGGAGGAAAACTTTCGACCAACTATCTTGCCTTGGAACCAACCACAATAGTCTGTATTAAATATCGGAATTTATCGTCGTCATTCAGAGCTGGATCTTCATGGAGTTTTGAAAAGTGGCTCCCCAACCCAAGACATTCTAGTATATCGCCAGTGTACTTTTTTTATTCAAGTTCTGGTAACTTATATCTAGGTGAAGTATCTCTGGCATGTTCTAAGGTGACCATAGATAGCGCATTGTGCATCAATCTTTCCACTATATATTTAAGGTTAAGATAACTTAGTTGGTAGATTTCTCTCCTCAAAACTTGTTTTCAAGAGCCGACCAATTGTTTCATCCAAGCATCCTAGGTCTTTAACCTTATTTTCTAGCAAGAGAAACTGCGTTCTCACTTGATTTATATCTACTACTTCTGATGAATCCAACTCAGCCTTTATCTTGTTTACCATCTTTGTAAATACACACCTCTTTCCTTTATTAGTAAATCCATCAGCCTGTCACGGTCGCCAGATACTACCATTCAGAATAAAGTACCCATATTGTATATATAATTAAGGAATTATTTCTTAGCAAGAGAATAATATTGAGATAACTTAGAAAGCATAAAGACCCCAAATCCTCTATATTACTGAATATTACACAAATCCAACACTGACAACAATAGCAACAAACAAACCTGTTTCCAAAGAGAACACATATCAAGATAAAAACTAACAATAAGCCAAGAAGAGGTATTTCTGAGTCATTACACTTTCTTTAACAGCGGATTGTGTTTATTTTGTTGATGTATTTTAACATATTTTTATATTATTTGATAACTTTTAACTTTTATCTCTCATCCTTTGCTAACACAGCTCCCCAACNTGTTGATGTATTTTAACATATTTTTATATTATTTGATAACTTTTAACTTTTATCTCTCATCCTTTGCTAACGCAGCACCTTACTTGAATAATGCTGGATTTACTCTTAAGAAACAGCACCCCAACAATGGTTAAATTAATATCCCTAAGGCAACAGTAAGTAAACAACTACACACTTAAAAATAATTGTATCGTTTCCATTCTCCAAAACAACGTTTTGAATAAACTCTAATAATTGTGAAACCAAAAGTGCCTTTTTATTGCAAAAACCAAAATATTTAATGGCTAACGGATAAGTTCGTATAAAGTATGTATTGATAAAATTTATTTCTTTTTCAGCTCAACTATTCTTGCATTAAGGTGTACAGTTCTTATTATTCTCTTGTAGTTCTTGTTACGAAAGAGCTGATATTGTTCTTTTTGGATGTTGTTTTCTTGTCAGGTTGAAGCAAATATGTAGTCAGTGTGATCAAACTATTTTCTAAATTGATTTTTGGTTGTTCACTTTGCCTCATCAACTTTCTCATCTGAAACACAATCAATGGATTGTCAATAATAGTGTGTTCACAAAAACATATCAGAAACAGAATAAGCTAGTTTACAGTATCATAAAGTGTAAATATCAGCAGCCATTTGGTAGACATGCAACTTTGGAAATGGTCTAAGAAGCGGGAGGTTCTTTGACTGATTTTGAGTTTTTAGTATTACATTATTGGTTTAAGTACTTTTTAAACATTGTAAGCTAAACTGTGAACATTTGTTTTTTCTATGAAATTTGATTGTATCATAATAACTAAAAAAGAACTTTACTTGAATGTCAAATAGAGTGTTTCCCCCACCCCTGCTCTAGGCTTACTTTACTAAAAGTAATTATCGGATCAAGTGTAGATCTAATGGGATTGACAATCTCACTTTAAGTATCCAACAAAATTTAGAACACTTGAAAAGGATGTAACTAATAATGTTTAGTAATAGACATAATTATTCACACAAATGTTAAGGGTAGAGAGTATTTTTAGTTAATAGTCTGGGGCAAGTGTCATCCTGTGGGCTCTTTGATGATACAAATGTTGGTGCGTCTCATTCTATTAATTTGATTGTGAGTATTAATAATATCTATGGTGATAAGCTCAATATGTGTCTGGAGACCTTAAAACAGAAGAAAACAAAATAGTTGGAAAAATAATATTTAAAAAATGTAGTTGATGTATATGAATGAAATTGGAGTCTAATAATGTTTTTAAGGTCAGGAGAAAATCTCTCATATCCACAGTGTAGATTTTCAACAAGCCGTCCAAAATGGCCGTCTTGAGAATCAAAATGTAAAATTGAGCACATAGTAGAATGATGTGCCAAAATATACGTTTTTGGGGCGTAGAATTGAATTATATGCAGTCAAAAATGCTGTTGAATGCTAAATAAGCCTTCTAAATTAATAAAAAGATCCAAACATAGTTTTCATATTTGAGGTGGGGGATGGTGGGGAAAATGGAGAGTAATAAAAGTATGTAAAAATTAGTTTAGAATAATATAAGCTTTGAATGCAGGAATAAACAAAAGTAAACTTAAAACATTATGTTTTTATATAATGTAACTTCTTAATCAATATCATTTTGAAGAAAAACATAAAACTGTCTTGCTCTTCATTAAGTTCAATGTCAAACAATTGAGGATCACTAATGCAACGCAACAGTTTAGTGCCCTCCATTTTGTTCGTCGCACAGCTACAGTTCAAGGTACATGTTCTGAGCTTTCACCCATGCCTAGTCAGCTATAAGGTGGAGGATGGAGCACAAGGTTGTTGTACCTCACTGCTCAGGCAGCCTGGTATCTTTCCTTCGCACTCGCACCGGCCCCCCCTCTGCCTGGACCAATCGCGGTCCATGTTTTCTGAGCCATCCGTGACGCTTCCTACTGCCAGGTTTTCTGATCCGTCCGTGACGCTTCCTACTGCCAGGTTTTCTGAGCCGTCCGTGACGCTTTCTATTGCCAGGTTTTCTGAGCCGTCCGTGACGCTTTCTATTGCCAGGTTTTATGAGCCGTNTTTCCCCCTTATGTTACTAATAATATGTAATGTCTGTTTCTATGTTTCAGAACTTCGCGAAACGCGACAACCCGTCCCTAAATTCTTGCGAACCACACGGTGTGACCAATTGGTCGGTACGTGTTGGAACTTGCTCTCGTGCTCCCCTTCAGGGAGCATTAGGGCATGCCTTTTGTTCTCGGTTCTCGGTCTTCCTATTGGCTCGCTTGGCGGCCAATATCACTTTCGTTTTCCCGAGCCAATGGGAAGCTCCCTCTTCTCTGATTGGACAAGGCCAGGCAGCAACGGAGGGTATATAAGCCGGTGAAATCTTGATTCGAGTTCAGTGGTGACCCACCCTGGGAAACCGCCGTTTCACACGAGCATAATAAATCGTCATTATTTTTGAAAAGGGCATTTTTCATCGTCGTCACCTATCCTTCCCGACTACCCCTTGCCTCCCACCGCAACTCCGTGTTGCCGGGACGTTCCCTCCCCCCACCGCGACCTCGTGTTGCCGGGACACTGTCTTCCCACCCTCCAACCTGTTCATCCTTTCAGACGGTGACCCCCACGGGATGGGATACACCCGCCGCGCCGGCAAGGCCCGGCAAGGCCCAACGACTTAAGACACTAAAGAAGGCAACGACCACCAAACAATACTCCACACAAGGACCCACGAGATCGACGCCTAGTCGCCCGAAAGCTGGACTTCGACGAAACCAAACCACTTCACGCGAAGCCCCAGTAAAGACGGATAACAAGGTTTTAAGCAGAGGATGAGCTCCAAGGGATCCTCCCCTTCATTCCATGCTCTGTTGGAGGTGCTGCCAGCTCATTTCCTGCAAGTTAGCTCTTTTAATTGCTGGCTAAGCACTTCTTTCCTTGGTGGTAAATTCTCATCATAAAACCATTTTGTGGTGAAAAGCACCACCTTACCTCACCAATATCCATCATCACAATTTTTTGCACATATACTTGAGAAACAAACTTTTCTCTGATTACCATTGTTTCATGTGAAACATTGTGTTAATCCTAGATTAAGGACTCGAGAATATAATTATTGGAGGATTCAAAAGCTCTCCAACAAGTCACTTTACCTTTATTTGCAAAGGATCCGGTAGTGTCACATCCTAGCAATGAATGCAATCCTGACAATGTGGAGGTTTTTAAAGGTTCAAGGGCATTGTAAAGTGGCTTCAGACTTACATATCGCCTTATCCCATGTCCAAGGAAAACCAATGTGTCTTGTGGATGAACCAGGATCACGACGTCAGAATCGAGAGAAGAGATATGCAATATTTTCATGCCATCTTGAGGCACATAAGCAGAGTGCAGAAACATTTTAATGTATTTTTATTCTTGAATAGTTTGCAGCATTGAGGAATCTTTGAGGATAGCTGATGCATTTTCTTGCCAATTGACAGCAAAACTCTTCTTGTGCTCAGTACCATAAGAAATTAAATTCCCTGCAAAAGGTTTGTCAATTTGTGTTTTATTATCTCATGAGATAACAACTTTCTCACTGAAGTAATGCTGATGTTTCTTGTACTGGATTATACCAGTATTTTGTTTTTTGTCAGTGGTCTTTAATAGAGGTTTTCAATCACCCTTCTTTGTAGGAACCAAGTACAAGGTGAACTTCTGTGTAACTTTGTTAATTAACTTGCGGAAATGAAGCCCTAAGTCATGGCAGGTCCAAAGAAAATCTGGCAAATGTGTGTAATTGTGCCATGGCATCAACAATTGTGACTCTCGCTGCTGGACTAAATGGCACCGACTCACTACTAAACATATTATGTGTTTCATTAGAGATCCTCTAGAGAAAACATATCTGCAAGCAATGACACAAACTTGTGATTTGGGAACTGTAGACAATTCATACTGAGTAATGCACTGTTTCATGTCTATATCGGATCTGGATATTGAAATCTTCACTAGTCTAGAAAAAAGCCAAGCAATGAGTTTAGTTTCAATTAACTGTATGATGGTACATGACGTCAATTGCAACAGCGTCTGTTGGATTAGAAGTTGCAGAAAGTCTAACATGAAATGCTTCATTTTCACACAACAACATAGTATTGCTTAAATTTAGTCAGGCGTGTCAGTGAACCATTTGTTTTAATCATAAACTGGTATCTAGGTGTTTGTAATTAAGTCCTTTGTTGTGAAGTACCTTTTTTTCACTCTGCTTTAATTTGTGTTGTTTTCTTTTTGCAAGGACTCAGATTCCTTCTTTTGTAATGTCTCACAAATTTGTTTATGGGTAATTAATTTATAACAACTTCTATATTCCTATTATTTAAATAGTCAATAAAGAATTATTAATCTTCAACAAAAGTTGAATTCTGTCCTTCCATCTTCTATTGAGTAGCTTCAGCCAAATTTGAAACTATATATATTAGGTATTAAAGTTTATTATTAAGTAAAAGATGACAGCACCATCACACTGCAAACCTCTACAGCTAATAGCTTTAGCCTCTGACAACATTTTTGACCAAATATTTGAATAGTACACGTTCACAATTTTAACATTTTAATTCTCTAGAAAGCCATTTTGAATGCCATATTGAATATCTACTGTGGATGTCAAATAATTTTTCTGACAATATATTTGAAATTTCTGGCCTTGAAAACATAATATTTGGCTCTAATTCATTTTGTTCACACCAACTATAAACTTACCATTTTTTTTACAAACATTTTGGCCGCCATACTGTTTTTGGGTCTCCAGGCCCCTTTGTATCCTATCACCATTGATATTAATACTCTTCACAATAAAATGAAGTGAGGGAGATATCTCCCACACTTGTATCATTTAGGAGCCCACAGGGCTTGTTTTTTTAACATTTGCCTCCAGACAATAAAAAAAACTTTTCCAAAGAATACAATATTAACATTAGCAATTCTATAACACAAATCAAGACAAGATATAGAAATTATTTGCTAGGCTGACACCACACATGCACCCAGGCAAGAGCACCTGGAACTCTCACCACTCAAATCAATCACCAGTAAAAATATAGCAAGAACCAGTGTGAATTATAATGGTTTTCTTTCTAATGAACATAAATACACATTCTCCTCTCTTCCTACCTCTCTAATCTCTACTCCTCTCCTGCTCTATCTAATTTCTCTAGCCTTCTCCTATCTTACTCATCCTTAGTCCCAAACGTAATTTTTAAGCCAGTGTGAGTTGGTGTCAGCCCTTGGGCCTGATATACAACCCTGCTCACACAACCATTGTGTTACCAAATTGAAACTAATACTATGGAAAGAAGCAGTAAAACAAACTCTAATGGAAATAAGTTAAGGAACGCCAAATTGAAATAACATCAATAAATAGATCATGTGGTTTTAAAATGCATTTTTTTTTAAATTAAAAGTCAGTCTAAAAGGAATTCTGATTAAAACTAAGATGGTTTCATTATATCACTGCAATTTTGAATACAATGAAAATATATTCCTTATAGGTTGGCTAAAGTTTTTAAGTTAATAGTAAGAAACAATTTGCTTATGTGTAAGCCTTTCAAAGCTAGGCAAAACTTATTATTGGTAGTAAAAATATTTGCTCACAAATTTAGGCTTATCAAAATTATCAAAATGAGCAGTCTACAAAAGATTTTAATTCTATACATCATCATCATCATCATTTGATTCCAGCCTGTGGCCGAGTCAGTTTCGTAAAATGCCTCCATCTTCCTCTATCCTTCCTAAGTTTCCATTCTTCTCCTTTCACTTGCACATTTTCTATTATCTGCTCCTATCATCTCTTTCTTGGCCTCCATTGTGATCTTTTTCCTAAATACTTCATTTCCAACATTTTCTTTGACATCCTTTCTTTTTCCATCCTCATTACATAACCATACCATTCGAGTTTTGCTTCGTCTACTATCTCATTTAAGCCCTGTACAGCCACTTTTTCCCAGAGAACTTCATTCCTTACTCTGTTTCTCCTCTTAACAGCTAACACGCTCCTCACAAACTTCATTCACATGGCCTCCACTTTCCTGGTTTCTCTTACATTAAATGTCTAGGTTTCTGCTTCACATGTGACAATGGGTATAAAGTTGATTAAATCCTCTCTACTTCCACCTTACACCTCAATCACGCTTCCAAGATATTTTACATTCTGTACTTTTCCAAGATCTACTTCCACCATTAGAGCTCTTCAGGGCCTTTCCCTCTTCCGTGTTATTACCACCATTTCACCACTTTGCCATAATAAATTTTATTCTACACTTTTTCACTTCCTCATTAGATTACTTTAACTGTTTCTGTACTTGTACTTCCTCCTCTTACACCATAAAGTCATCAGCAAACACCACGGCTTTCATTTTTGACTCCAAAATTTTCCTGCCACTTTGTCCATGATCATTTACATTAAAATTACAAATAGTAGTTGTGAGAGGACACTACCCTGCTTTACTCCCTTTTTTTTATTAGGAACCATCATCCTCTCACTCTCCTTCTTAACACAATTCCTGTTATATTCGCACATGCTTTTCACTCTCATAACTCCCCTTTCCACTTCGGCCTCCTCCATCGCTTTCCAAACTTTATTTATAACCACACTATCATATGCCTTCTCCACATCCATTAATACCATTATCAAGTATTCCTATACTTATACCTTCCTTCCATCAGCTGTCGTATGGCAAATATTAAGTCTATTATAGACCCTGGTTCCCTAAATCCATGCCGTTTCTCTCTCTACCTTCCATTTTATTTCTTATTCTCTTTTCCAGTATCTTTACATATATTTTTGTACAGAAGTATATCATCGTTATCCCCCTATAATTTTTACACCTCTTCCTGTCTCATCTATTAAAAATAGCTATTATAACTCCCCTTTTCCAGTCTTCCGGTACATTGTTCTCTTTCCAAATCACTCTCAGCACTTTTCCTTGTTCCATTCTCTTTAATGTATCCTCCGCCTATTTCCATGAAGGACCTCTTTCCCCCCTTTTGCTATTCCTGCTTTTCTGTTTGACTCAACTCTATTCACTTCTGATTTGAACAAAATATTTCCTTCAAAGTTCCTTTTCTTCCTATTCTGTCTTCAACCTTGTTTCTTCTTCATCCACCATTCTAGCTTCATGTCTTTACTCTCTCCTCCTGTTTCTTACTTGGCTATATAACACCTACTTACTTCCTTCCACATCCAGGTTCAGCATTTCTGTAGCCAACCCTTCCTGGCTACCAATACCACTAGCGTCAATATTTTTCCTTCTTCCTATATTCTTCCTCTCTTTTCTCAACCCTTCTGAATTCTTTATTATTCAACTCCAATGCTTCTTCACCTTGTCGTTATACCAAGGTGTCTCCTTCCACTTCCTTTCATTACTTTTCCTCCCAAATACCTCCTCTGCAGCTCCCACCAAACTGTTCTTAAACCATTTCCATTCAACCTCTACACTTTGAATCCCATCCTTGGATATTAAGCTTCTTACATTTCTTAGAAAAACTATCTTTCTTCTTCATTTTTTAGTCTACACACCCTTGTTCTTTCTTGTCTTACTACCTTTCTCCAAAACTCCCAACCTTCTATGTCTGCCACCAACAACCTGTGGTCACTATCTAAGGACACACTTGGTATTACCTTGATGTTTACAACCCGAATGTATGTTGTAATCTAGTGATGGCTTTCTCGTTTCTTCTTATACGATCTGTTTGACACTTTTATTTTATTTCTTGCACAAAACTCCAGCAGCCTTCTACCCTCCTTCTGTCTTTCTCCTCATCTGTCTTTCCCTAATACCGTCTCAAACCTTTCTCTCTCTTTTCCTACCTGTGTGTTAAGATCGCCCATTACTACCCCACACTCGCTCCCCATATGCCTTGCTAGATCTTACTCAAACACGTCCGTTTCTTTTGCGGGGCATCCCCCTTGTGGGGCATACACTTGTATAGCCTCCATCTTTCTTCCTTTTTCAGTTATTGTCAACTTTATTATTCTGTCATTCAACCTTACTATCTCTGTCTGCAGCCCTTTTCTCACTACGAAGCCTACTCCGCCTCTCCTCCCTTCATTCCTTTCTTCCCTTATGTGACTCCTTTTCCACTTGGTCTAGCTTAAGCCCAGGACATCCACTCTTCTTTTGCCCATCATGTCCACAATCTTCTCCATTCTTCCAGCCAGTATGCCAATGTTCAGCCTCCCGCTTTGTATCGGTATGTCAACAATTTTTCCAATCTGGCATTATCCTTTGTTTTCTCAAGTATTTTGATTTGTTTCGGCCACTGGCTTATTAATCCTGTCGTGGCCTACAACTGAGTAACAGGACTGCCACTTATAGCTCCTCAGGAAGAACAACCATCGCTCTGTGGTAACCTTCCTTAACTGAGGCTACGTGTGCTGATGATGACATAAATCATCATCCCCGACCCTCTTCAATCCCAGCTCACCCAGCTGGGAGTCAACTGGTCAGACTCTGTTCCATGCTTGTTGGTTTTGGCCCTGACCAGTCTGTCTCTCATCTGTACCTGACCTGGTTTCTACCGAGGTTCACCACTTGGCGGTGAGATAAGGATTAAGTAGGAGAGGCTATGCAGAACCCACTAGGTATGATCCTTGTATTGCATGTCACTACTCCATTAGTACCCTATACACATTACTCAATTAAATACAATCTGTATTATTTACAATTAAATATTTTGTATTTAAAAAAATCAAGTGGGTTTATGGCATTACCTCAACCATCTCAGGGACCATTTATGAAAGTGTTACTGTCCACTCAATAATAAAATGGCCATGGCTTTGCGAGTTTAGTTTCATACAGATTTGAAATACCAACATTATTATTTGAAAATACTATTCTAATAGATTTACTTCTGCAAGTGACAAACATATTTTCTTTGGCAATTTTCAATATAAACTTCAATTTGTAAATCTAGTGGGACACTAAATATCATTGACGCAAATCATATGATATAAATTTAAGAAATCTTATGATTAGTTAAGAGTAATGGTATATTATTAAGCTTTAAGAATAGTTAATGCTCTGTTTTAATAGAAAGATTAGTATAAATAATATCATTCACTTTTGCACACTTATATTTTGATGTAGCCAACTAAATCTGTAAACTCAAAATGTGTATCTTACCTGTCAAAAAAAGTGATGTTTCGGGGAGCAGATGCAGTTCCTTATTAGGTCTGCGAAGTTTATCACAAGTAAGCCGTCAGGGTTGATACACTTTGCAAGTTTTCAAATTTCCTGACTTTTCCAGGTTTTCCAGATAAAATAAAATTCATTTTTCCAGTATTTTAAATGCAAAGCTACAAAAAAGATAATGTTATTTTTTCTGTTTTCTAACTAACTCTTAGCATAGAAATATATTTAAATAAATGCAGTTTCTAACATTGGCCTTAACAAATTAATTTAATTTCCATGTAGCCTTTTCTTAAATAAATTATAATTACCAATTCCTTCACTTAATTGACTTACAATCTACAGATATTAACAGTATCTTAACTTTAGACCTAAATTCATCGGTTTTTGTTTCCTTTCTGACATGCACACACATTGACCCTTAGTGTGTGTGTGGGGTATTAAATTATTCTATTTAATTTAAAATCCGAACATTTTCTGAGAATAGGCCGGCCCTGATGTACTCATCATTAATTGAGTTCCGCACAAGCAGGTTCCGTGACTCTCTTCTTAGTTACTTTCTACTTACAAATAATTAAAATCGGTGTAGAATGAAAGTCCAACTTGCGCAAACCCTACATGACTAGTCTGATATGTCTTAATATTTTGAAAATTATCACAAAAGTATCTGAAAATGTTAGCAAAGTTTAGAAGATGTTCTAAGCTATCTGTGACTTTTTCTTTCCACATGAAATTCCCTGAATTTATCAGGTTATTACTGTTCCCATGAGAATATAAACAATGCACACACACACACACACACACTTTAGCAGTTACTCCTAATCCCTCTGACAAAAAAATAGTTCAGACAAACACATTCTTCTGCAGAGTGATATGAAATGATTATTTTTAGGCACTGTGTCTTACTAGATGTTATATACTTATGTATTAATAAAGCAAATGGGTTAGGACTGAGAGAGATGATTGATTTTAGAGGAAGTGTACCCCCATTTGCGTGGAGTGGGAAACCATTTAGGAAAAACCACACACAGTACACCCGGCCAGGATCGAAACATGATCTCCCCGTCATCGGCAGTCTAGTCTATTGCAAACGTAGCGCCTTAGACTATGTGGCTACCAACGCAGGTTATATAAAATGATAACAAAGCACAAGAATTTTTTGCGAAGTACTGTACAATTATAGTCATTGCTAAAAGATGGATTCTCTTTTGTATATATTAATGGTTGTGTTTCTATGTTAAGTGGCCTTCGTGATATTTAGAGATTTATGAAGGGTTATGGAAACGTTATTTCAGAAGGTATTTCAATGTGACTCAGAATATGAAGTTGAAGGAAACGTTATTTCAGAAGGTATTCAATGTGACTCAGAATATGAAGTTGAAGGAAACCTTCATTTCAGAAGGTATTCAATGTGATGAAAGGTAAATATGTTAAAACTATAGTTAAATGGTTAGGCCAGTGTCCACATAAACTCTTATTGATAGAGTATTATTGAGTGGCTCCAGGTATTTACACAAATTGGACAAGTCATTTGGTAAGAAGGTTGGCAAATAAGTGTCTAGTGTGACTTTAGAAAAGTTAACATTATCTATAGTTTGACTAACTTATCTGCATAATCTCGTTTTCCCAAAACAAACAAATACTAAAAAAGGTAATGTTAATTAATTTTTACAATTTTACCAGCCTATAAGAAAAAGTGCAATGCATTCAGACTATCATCATAATCATCATCATTATTATTATTATTTATTAGCACTGCATCTTACTACCCGTTCGGGTTATAAACACTTATGCTAATGTGTAATGGTAGGGTGATTGTGATATGAAATTGAGGACTCACAGTTTAACGTGGAATCCGAACCACAGTGTAGGCTTGGCATTCCACACATTCACAAATTGTGTTTAAAACACGTCTTGTCAGATTTTATATATTACACATTTCAAAACCATCATTACATTTTTTTTTATTATCCTCCAATTACTTATTTTGACATCAGAAGCATACAAAATATTTAGCAATCAAAGAATAGCAAAAATAAAAGGATGATAATAAAATACAAATTTGGTTATGAATATAAAAATTATTAATATGATTTCAAACAATCTTCTCTTGTCTTAGTACATCTCTCTTAGTTTGATTTCTAAAACATTTGATTGACCAAAAATAGCATAAAACCGATTATTATTAGGCTTAAAGATAAGAAAATATAAACAAAGCAGTGAACTATGATAATCTAAAAGTTACACAAGAGTTGAATTAATGCCTTTTCAACAAATGGCAGCACAAGCGTGACACAAGTTGTGGAATGTTATATGATTTATCCGCTAGCACCTTAGTTGAAGGAAGATTGTTGAATTGTATGGCTATTTTTCTATTTCAGTAGAAATAGGAAGTTACTTGTGGGTACTCATCAATGCAATTCAAGCAATTTTCTGTAATTAACCCTATGACTGCAGGAGTCTCATCAACCAATATTCAAGCAGAACTAGTTTATGGTAAACCATGTGCTGACGTGGACACTATGCGTGGTTGGGCCAAGTACCAAGACGGCAAACCAGTAAAGCTTATTTGTTTGACAAATAGGATTGTTCATAATTTCAAATATGTCTTAGCGCCAACAACTGCCAGAAACGTCTGGAAACAGTTTTTTGGGATAGAGATAATGTTAGTCATATGTAGTTCTTGAAACTAGGATAACCATCACATCCAATACATCAACAAACCCAAAACAACACCTGAGAAGGATTTGGTGGTCACATGGTCAAATGAGCTACTCTCATATTAGACTAGAATCCTTATGACAAGGAGATTGAGGTTCGAATCTCGGTTGGGTGTAATGAGGGTGGTTTTACCAAAATTGTTTTCTGTTATCCCTCCATGCAAATGTGAGTACACTTTCTCTATGTCTTGTCTTCCCAATCCCTAAAACCATTTGCGTAGTTAGTACATAAGCTTAAAACCCGAATGAGTATTAAGACGCGGTGCTAAAAAAAAAGGAAGGATTCGGAAGCACAAAAACAATGTTTGATTGCTAAATGACACTGCAAGGCCAAACCCTAGCTGAGCCACACCAATCTACCCATCATGCAACACTCGTCATGGGACTTCCATTCTTTCCCAAAATTCAAGGACATCTTCATGGGCATTACTATGGTTCTAATGAGGAAGTAGAATCCGTTACGAAGAACTGACTTCAGAAAAAAAAAGTTTGGAGTTTTACTGTGACGGCTTCACAAAACATGTTACGGTAATTGTTGGTTCAAATTTATGTTGAAAAGTAATCCCAATAATTTCAAGGACATTTTATAATAAATATTTTGGTGTTTACTATTGATCAAACCTAAATAATGGAGTTGACGGCATCAGGAACTTTTAAATTGAACCCTTGTGTTTCTATAAAGTTTCACAAAAATATAAACCAAATTTGGAAGTTGGAATATTATATCTAATAACTGGGTTTTACCCATTTGCCTTTTATTTTCCTTGATTGTAGAACATAGGTCATTAAGAGTTATATGCATTTCATTTTATTCCTATTACAATATGTTCATTCATTTTATAGGGCCTATGATTGGCAATTTTGTATATTTTATAAGAGCCTCAGTGCACCTATTTCGGTTGTGTCCTAGCTATTTTTCATACAGTATGTATTTTACGCTGAAAAGAAAGTTCAGTTTCTTATAAATTGTAAGTTGTGGAATCTTTGTTTGGTGTAGGTTTGAAAATTGACACGTGTTAAATAGCTTCCAAGGAGCATAAATCCGGCGGAGGACAATGGGAGCAGTGGCAGACATCTTGGGAGAAAATTTCAACTTCTTCATAAAGGACCAATGTGAAAATATCCCTTGATAAAGTCTGCAGTATAATAGAAGCTTGTACTTTCACAGTACATTGAATCTTTGTCTGGTGTACTCGAGGTGGTTTTCTACACTCCCTCCACCCAACAGTGCACAACCCAAATGAGTAGAAAACTGTGGTAGGGGTGGGGGGAAAAGAGAGAAAGGTGAATCAGCTGTAGGTAATAAAATAAGACCTAGCTAGAAACATTGCTTATTGTGTGCTTGTTTTCTCCACAAGTGCTTATTTGCACGAATACTTAAAACAATTTTGGCGCCTAAGAATCCATTCCATAATTATATCACTAAAAGTGAAAATAATATTAATAATAGTAATAATAGAGCAAAACATTGAAAATGAAAAACATTTCAATTGGCCTTTGACATCATAAGCATACAAAATATTTGGCCCCTCCTGTGGACTCCCACTACAACGTGGTTAGCATGGACTGGGTGTCCATCGATAGTCTGAGTTCCATACCTCTGTAAGAACAACCCCTGCAAATTCTAAGTTAGACTTCCCCAAATCATTGTTTATGGTGTGAGCGCGGTTGTGCATGTGGGAGCCTAAATGGTCAGTGAGGAAGAATAAGTCCAACCAGCTCCCGACTTAGTGGCGCCATTCTACGAGCAACTCAGTTAAACACACTCCGTCTTGGAGCGTTTGAATCAATGAATAGTCCAGCCAAATCATACCTTTAGAAACACTGTACAGCAAAAGATATCACCTTCTCGTATCTGGGATTTTCATCCGGCTCTCCATCAACTGTGACAATTACAACAAGTCTGATTGAACCTTCCTCTCTCTTCACCAATGATTGAAACTCACCGAGACCAAGCAACATTTTAAAAACCTGAGCGGCTGTATTGACAGAAGACGAACTGTAGTTTCTACTTATGATCGCGATCAATGTTGGCACGGAGTAACTTACAGCATGAGGATTCCCAGATGTCATTGGGTCAATCGCAACACAGGAGTACACACATGGTATGAGCTTATTATGCTCTTTAATCACCCAAATGTGGTCAGGCAAAGAAACATGATATTCCATATGCACTGGCGCTTGCTTGTTTGCCGCTGTGAAGCCAGTGGGAATACGTCATCTTGAAACAGAAAAAAGTACCTGCGCTGGACCAAGGATTGAGGCTAGTCTCCAGACAACGGATTGATGCCATCACAGTGACCATCTATATGACCGTGGTGGAGATCCGCCTGTGCCCGGGAAAGTTTGACAGGGACCATTGAGAGATGTCTTTGAATCTCTATAGTCCTAGAATTTATTGGCAGTAAACAAAGGTACATTCCACTATGACCGATGTTAAATCCAATTTTCTTTATCTTGTATGTAAGTTCATCGAGACTTTTTACACTTCTTATTGAGTCAGTCCTTCGGCTAGCGTCAGCTGCACTTCCAAAAATGGCAATATCAGCAATGGTTTTCAATAACAACGATTGGTCCTGTTCTACACCTGGGCGCACTAATGATTCTCGTAAGAATAATTTTCCCAAGTCCAAGTGGCTTGTGATGTGCCCTTCCTCAATTCAGCCCGTCTTTCTCTGTTTTATGTAAGCATTGTTCTGACCCCCTCACTCCTTGTCAGCAAAAATAAACAAAGGTCAACCCCCTCCCCCCTTCTCTCGGCAAAAGAGTAATTTTTCGGGACCTATTATGATCTCTCTTTGATACCTATATTACAAGTAAGATCAGATATTCTTGAAAATCATTATTAATTATTCTTTTTTTAGTATCATTTTTATCAAATGCTATTTTTATTATATTAAAACCATTTTTGATTTTGTTTTACTTGTGTTACAAACTCAAAATACATAGGTCTACTACATGCAGAATTATACATTTTTCTTTCATATTTATGAAAATTCTCAGTATTTTTACTAAAGCTATTATAAATTATTAGTTTTAAAGAAAAACGAAGAGCATTTAATAATGAATGTAAGCTCAAAATATGTTTTCCATAAACTATCTAAGTGAATCAGTAAATGGACAATTGGGCAAAGCTAAGACCAAGACGGTAGCATGACCGGTTTGTCCACGACCAGATTGGGTTTTTTCAGTGTATAGACTAATGGCAAAACAAGGCACTAAGCTCACGTTTCTGTTCAAGTTTGGTATTTAGATTAAAACGTGTGTACTAAGATTGAAACGTGTGTACTAAATCACATTTATTTTTCAGCAAGTTATAATTTATCCCCAAGTAATCAATGTGACCGGTTTGTAATATAATTAAGGTATGATACATTTTTTACCTGAAATGAGAATATTTTCTGGAGAATCTAAAAAATTATGTTGGTAGAGTGACTATAATGATAAACCACAACAAACATGGAGACCACAGTGACACTTCCCACACTTTATGAGCGTGGGCTAATGAAATGGTGCCTGTTTTAGATTTTTGCAGCCTTTTGTGGTATACTTCAGGGAAGAGTGTTATTAATTAAAAACGCTATTTTAACATATTTTTCTGTTTCTAAACTGTTGTTTATTTTTTGATATTCTATATGTTTAATTTCCATGAGATCATACAAGTTTCAAGGTGAGGACAATGACCGAATTGTCATGATGCTCGGAAAAAATCATTTTAAATATGTATTAAGCATTATTATGTAATACATTATTAATTATATAAGGTAGGAAGAATGGGACTGGCCCCACAATATTACAAAAATAAATTATTTATTATCTCTTTCAGCCATGGGGCCTGAAACTGTCCCCGTTTGTGATTTTGACCTATAACATTGTGTTTGTGTAATGAGATGGACCGGAGAGAACTAGCAAAAGATAAGTGGTGTTATCTTGTGAGTGCAGCAATGAGCTTTCACGTTCCTAGTGCCATAGAGTTAGTAAGTAATACTACTAGATAAAAATCCAAGCTCTATTGAACACGGTTGAAGTGATGTAATGATATTGGTTTGGATTAATCTAAATTATGTAAAAAGTCATAGATGAAGGTAATTTTTCTTTAAAGTAATATAAGTAGAGTATCCTTTTAAGATTCATCCATGAAGAAACATGCCCTTCTCAGAAACAATGTGAAAAGGATTTCACCACTAAAATATATTTTTTATACCATATTTCCTGTTAAAAGGAACAACTACGTAGTATTTGGCAAAGACGCCAATTCCCTATACCAATAAGAAGCTAGCCTTCACAAAACCTGTCGCCAGGACTCTTTCTATTAGTTGGTTTTTACACTGTTGAAAAGGGGAGAGAAAGGCAAGGGGTATGTTATATGTAAACCATTGTGCGTATGTTTAAGGCATCTCCGGGATCCAAACATCTACATCGGGAGATCCCGCCCACGCACAAGTCAGTCAGAGCCACACACTGAGAGTCACAGTATAAAATAACTTACATTAATATCACAAGTGTGCAGTGATATAAAACATTTAATTGGAATATGTATACGTAATTAACAGGTGTCATCTAAATAAACCATGTGTGAATAAACAGCCATTAACAGTTCTCTTTCTTCAATTTTATAAATATATCGATTTAATTAGTGATTGAACACGGAGCTATAGACAGGTGGTTAAACGGTATCTTTTCCATACAGTGGTGATAGGCGCTCGATCACGGAGCTTTAGACAACCTGAACATCATCACAGCATTATTATATCAGGGAATAAATCTGTAGTGTTTCAATCGACGCCCAAAGCGGGGCGATTGATTCCATAGAGTTACAATTGGCGCCCGAACAGGGACTCCATTAATTCAATAGTTTACAGTGATTTTATAATTTTTGATTAAAAAATTAAAGCTATAAATAGATATTTATCAGAAGAACTGTATGAAGCTCTTCTAAAAATAAGTGAAGAGCGATGAGAGAGAAAAATTACTACCCTACTCACGTACCTCCAAAATCCAGATAAAATATAAGAAAATTTCCTTTTGGTGCAAAAAGTATGTTATATTTTTTCCCAGAAGAACTAAACAGACACTTCGATGACATCTCATCATAGACAACAAAGAACAAGTAGATAAAGATACAGATTAAAATTATAATATTTGTCAATAGCAGATAACCTAGACCTGAAAGTGAATCAAATGAGTCAGAGTATCCAGAAAGCACAAGTCAATTATTAATGATAAAAAAACTGAATAAAGAACTTCAGATTTTTGAAGCTAATGAATTGCTAATTTGGATCTTCCTTTTTGAAGCATTTTCAACCATAATACCTACTTCAACAGAAAATGAAAGGATTATTTTTAATAACTGAGAATTTTGTAACAAAAATTTATAACAGACTTTCAGCTAAATCTATCAATCCCTTAGTCTTTATTAAAAGTTATTTTATCCAAAATAAAAAATAGTTATAAAAAAATGTTCAAGAACACAAAAGTTATTCAATATATACTTTTGTTTTGTTCATTGTAAATTTTATTACTTTTTTAATCTACATTTTTTAATTTTGTTCACCTTAAGGTCTTATTGTAATATAATAAGAGATAATAAAATGCAATTTTTTGTTTCGAAAATTCTTGAGACCTGAGAAATACTCCAAAGCTCTTCCCCGACTTCATGAAATTTAAAATTGAGAACAATCAGAATCTCTAGTTACCATCTGTACAAGACAGAGAGATACACATAAACAAATTGCTAGAATATCAGACTTTTATGTATTAAATAAGGGTAGTTTTAAAAACAAAGCTATTTCATAAATGACATAAAAATCTAAAGCAAACAGTTAATTTACCAGTTTAAAGAGGTGATGAAGTTACCTGAATAGTTCATGTTTGTCCCAGACAGTGTCTGCAGCCATCTCTTTGGGAATCAACATGTCTGGGTGTGAGTCCAGGTGTATTATGGTGTTTCCTTCCAGAGGAAGATGTTTCGAGCCCATACAGCGGTAGATGAACGGCAAGACCTGTGACAAAGGTACACAATAACCTTCCAGAGATCAAAATGAATTATCTAAATCCCTTTATAGTATTATTAGTTTGTACCTGTTCTTTAGTGCCAGCCCAATAGAAATGTTTTCACACAATACTGAATAAAACACAAATAATGTTATTGATCTCCAGTTACAAAACCACTCGACAACCACGGACAGGAAGGATTGTGAACCACTCACTACCATGGACATGAAGGATTGTGAACCACTCGACTACCATGGACATGAAGGATTGTGAACCACTCGACTACCATGGACATGAAGTGAAAGATTGTGAACCACTCGACTACCATGGACAGGAAGGATTGTGAACCACTAGACTACCATGGACAGGAAGGATTGTGAACCACTCGACTACCATGGACAGGAAGGATTGTGAACCACTCACTACCATGGACATGAAGGATTGTTAACACCTCACTACCATGGACATGAAGGATTGTTAACACCTCACTACCATGGACAGGAAGGATTGTGAACCACTCGACTACCATGGACATGAAGGATTGTGAACCACTCACTACCATGGACAGGAAGGATTGTGAACCACCTGACTACCACGGACAGTAAGGATTGTGAACCACCTGACTACCACGGACAGTAAGGATTGTGAACCACTCGACTACCATGGACATGAAGGATTGTGAACCACTCAACTACCATGGACAGGAAGGATTGTGAACCACTCGACTACCATGGACATGAAGGGTTGTGAACCACTCGATTACCATGGACATGAAGGATTGTGAACCACTCGACTACCATGGACAGGAAGGATTGTGAACCACTCGACTACCATGGACATGAAAAATTGTGAACCACTCACTACCATGGACAGGAAGGATTGTGAACCACTCGACTACCATGGACAGGAAGGATTGTGAACCACTCACTACCATGGACAGGAAGGATTGTGAACCACTCGACTACCATGGACAGGAAGGATTGTTAAAACTCCAAGAGAATATCTAGTTTAGTGAAATGTTGCACATCCAATATAACCAAGATCTAGTTATTTGGTCAGTTTGGTATGTGGGCGATTTTAGATAGCAGCGGCCTTTCCTCTTGACCTTGATATAAGAAGTTTAGCATAGTGAATAGGTAATATAAGTGAACACAGAAAAGAGAAGTAGTTCCAGAAAATGACACAGATCATGGTACATTAGTACATTATTCCCAAGACCAAGGTGGCCACCTTAACAAATTAGTGTGATTAGTAATATGTATGTATAACCCAAACAAATATCTAGTAGGATGTGGTGGTGTTAAATAAGAAAAAAAAATATTCTGAAAAATACTCATTATAGGTATCGATTTCTTCTTCAGTAGACTAGGCCTAGTTCCTAAAAACAGTCTAGACAAGTATTTAAATTCTCAAATTTGTATTTGTTGATCATAATAACAGATTAAATTACTAATGTCTATACATGTATTCCTTGTTTTACCCTTTTAGTGCAAGATCTATAACCGATTTGTGTCAGGTTGTGTGCGTTAAGAATGAGACAGCTACTTTGAAATTGTTGTAAGGTTGGACAAGAAAAATGGCCAAACTGTTATTTATGAAGAAATTTATTTATTATTCATTTATAACTGAATACACCATTCTATAAGAGTGAAATGTTATCATTATAATGGCACCCTATCTATCAGGTAAGGCCAGAACAACAGGTAGTGCATATCTGGGAAGTCGATCACATCGACTCTGGCACCAAAAGGTTGAGTCAGTCCTCGGCCATGTTTGAGTCAGATGTGTAACTGGATTTCTTTCCAAGTCGTTGTTGCTCATGTTAGTTGTCAAATTAACTAAATTATTACATTCAGTAATTTGGTGAAACTTTTATAATATTAATGCTGACAAACTTTCTTATGTAGGCTACCGGTACCACTTGTATATTCAGCACCCATTATTGCCAATCTATCTATTCTATTAGGCCTAAACTCTAATAGACTTTAGCTAAGTTTTTAGCCTACTTATTGTAATGCAATGTAAGTGCAGACCTTTTAGTGTAGCTTCAGAAAGCGTTTTTAAATGCTATAACAAAGTCTCATTATAGGCCTAGGCCGATATTTTTTCGTATGCACAGTAATCAGTAGGCCATACAATTTACCTAGACAATTTAGGCACACTTTTAGGTGTAGTTTTAAAACTTTGAGCAATCTAAAGAATATTTTTATTTATTTGAGGTATTAAATGTACACTTTCTCAAGGGCCTACCAATTTTGGCAGGAGCAGTAATATATTGATTTTATAAAGTTGCCTAAAGTAGGTAACCAAACTTGACATTAATTCTAAAATAAACACTTCCAAACTTGTAAAGCATATACATATCAAATTAACTAAGAAGGTTGCCATAATGTTGATTAAGAACAAACCTGCCATTGGGCCTATACAATAAGAAGGTGGATCTAGGTCCATATAAAATATTAATTAAAACAGAACCAACGTAAGTTAGCTTCCGAATAAGTTTACAAAGCCTAAAGCTGTACCTTAACTTAATTTAGTATTTGAAACATACCATGGTGAATAAAAGAGTATAAAACCCCATAAAAGGAGTGATGTTTGGCCAGGATTTTATATTGGGGGGAAGGGATAAAGGCCTACTTCCCCCATCTGTCAGCCTGATCGTACCCCCACGCACAAACTTTCCTCTTGTACAAATACCCTCCCCACAACCAGTGCAAGTATACATCTAAATTGTGTTCGATCACAGCCCACTTAACCAAAACAAACATAGCTCAGCGGTGCCATGGTAGTATTGATGGCCTATAGGTTATATTATATTTTAAAGACAAGATACCATGGGAAAAAAATGTATTCAAACTAAAACACATAAAGAACATATGTAAAAATTCAAAATGAAATAAGAATAGGCCAGAGTAGGCCTAACTGTTTACGTTCAAGGTGGCATCCTTTTATGGAGAGGGCTAACGCCTGTGAGCCGGGTCCTCTGGGGGGTCCGGACCCTCTGATACTCCACTAGCTATGTCAATGATAAAAAGTTATTTTTGTAGACCAACATGTTAACATCAATAAAATGAAGACTAAGTTAAATAATTTGGATTAAAGCACAACAAAATATAACGCTTACAACTCTGCTACTGCCAAATAAAATCAATCAAGAAGAATAAAAATGTATCAGAATTACCATGACGCCCCTTATTGTAGGTTTGTAAAAGTTAAACAAAGATGAATGAATATGTAACATATCCTATAAATGACTACAAGCCTTATGTTAGTAGAAACATCGGAATTAATTTCAATAATGACTTTAAAATACCTCATCATGATTTTCCACGGTGTAAATTGGTAGTTCTTTGAATACTTTACGTGAAATAGATGTTTTAATTGAAGGGCCTGCCATAGTGTTAACAAAATGTATATTCACACGCGCCAGAAATATGACTCCTCCAATCTAATTGGACAACTTGAAGCTATATTAATCTAGCACAAATTATGCTTAGATATAAAACTACAAAACTTATTATCAAAAGTCTAACAATTTAAGAGGATAAAAATGGTTTATGGCAAATTACAACTTGAACTGAGTATTAATCTCTATTTAAATTCAACAGGTGTTTAAAGAAGTTTACCACTACGATAAAAGAAAATGTATCACCATAGAAAAAGAAAAGTAAGTACAGAAACGCCACTCCAATGTTGGCAAATAAAGCCCAATCGCTAGAGCTTCCGGCGTTAGTGGTGTGAAGTAAAGGTTTTGAAGCGGGACGTTACACATGGAAAACCTCACATTTTCTAATTATGAATATTAATGAATACATTTTTACATAAAATTCAATAAAATGTAACTAAATCCATTATTTTATAAGTAAACCACATTTAAAATTCAAAATATAGCTAAACTCCATCCTTAAAATAAACGACAAACGGCTAACAAAAGAGTAATGGCTGTTTTACGTAAATTTCACACTTAACTTTCCTATGGACTTCACGTCCACGCATGCACATTCTTCTAAGAGATCATTGCAAGCTGCTCTTAACATGGACTTTCCCACTCTTTTGTTTAAAATGGAGATATTTAATCAAAATTTGTAATAATAATAATATACACTAGCGAACCCAAGAGAAAATTGCCCATTACATACGTAAAACTTTTTTGGCTGGTGGTTTTAAATTTTATAATTGTATTTTAAAAAATTAACGCCTTCATTTATGTATTTGTACCAATAAAAAAATCGATAATGGGTCCCCAATGGTCAACACTTCATATTAAAATTTTGACTTCCGGCTAAATTTTCGCCATTTTACTATGGATGCACATCTGATGGTTATCAAATTGCTACTAAATTTCTATTTTATAAATTTAGACCAATAAAATAGGTAAATATTGAATATTGAGTCTAAAATGAGAGATTTAGATCATTACTGTACCAGGGGTGGATCCAGTATGGGTGCATAGCGGGTGCGTGCCCCCTTCCAAGAAATTAAATCAATGTTAAAGTCACTACTAGTTATATGGTCACGTAGTACTATATCACTAACCAGATTGTTATTGGTAATATTATTAAATGTTTTATATATGGTAAGTATTATAATTTCTTAAGACAATCACAATTAGTTTTAAAGTGGTGAAAATAGGCATTAATCAAATTACCCAAATTTAAGTTGCGCACTTTTCACCGTGTTACACAAGCCTTGTTTAGGTTTAAATTTATTTTATCATTTTTATTATTATTTAAATGATTAATAATAAATCTTTAAAATAATATGCTTTTAAAAAATCTTTGAATAATACCACACACATAACGTGTTAGTATGCCTTAGTGGTAAAATTTAGATTTAGAATGAAAAATAACTAGCTCTACTCTAGAGTGGAGTTAAGGTTCGATTGTTCGAAATCTGAATAATTCCATCTATTTTGTCTAATTGGTTGAATAGCTAAAACACTATTTATATAATAATTGTTATAATGTTTAAATTTATTTCCCTCTTAATAATCACTTATTTGTTGATATTATTGATATTTTATCATAATAATTTTCAATCCCTAAGCGCTTAAACAAAAACATCAACTATTTGAAATACTTACTTATTTGCGTACTCTAGGGCATTAGAAATTATTACGTTTAAACTTAAGTAGTATCTCTTCACAACCAGAGCTAGCAAAATTGTATTAGTGTATCTGCCAATATCTCCGAAACTATTGGTTTTATAAAAATATATTCAAAACCATTTTCTAATAGTACTAAAATTTTACAATAATACGTTATTTAGTATCTCAAATAGTTGCGTAGATATAGAAATTTCTGATTCTGTAAAGAAACCTAGAAGTCATTTTCATAGGAAAATTAAAAAAAAAAATATTTTTGTTAATAAACTTAATAAACGCCTAGAGACAAATTATGATCAAAATCGTTATAGTCGATTTTGAGAAAATTGAATTTTTATCTTTTCACCCTTTAGTAAAGCACCCTTAATTTTAGGGTTGGACAGACACAGAGACAGGCGTGGCATTGCAAAAACAACTTTTTAGGGTTTAGGGGGTCATAAGACGTCGACATCCATTAACATTTCAGGTTAGATTTAAATTTACGGTCGCAATAATTAACCTTAAAAGTGCGGGAAAAGTGTGTATATATATACATATATATATATTTGCGTATAACATGAAAACTATTGGTTTTATAAAAATATGTTTTATCTAATATACGTTTATTTTAAATATATCTACATGTATGATATGATAAGTCATTTCATATCTCAACGACCTACAGAAATATAATTAAAAACTAGAATCAACGCATCATACCAGAACACTTAAAGTCATTTTGACGAAAAGTTGAGAGTAGCCATTTAATTTGTAATATTGATCAAAGCTTGGAAATGAAATTTAATCAAAATCTTTAAAGCAGATTTTGATAAAATCGTTTTTTTCTCTTTCCGTCCTTAAGGAAACTACCCTTAATATCAGGGTTGGATATCCGATATCAAAATAACCTAGAGATAACCCTATGAAAACCCTAGAAACCAAGTTTTAGCTCAATCAGTGAAATAGTTTCGGCTCTAGCCAGAGGTACAGACTGACAGATGGCATTGCGAAAACAACTTTTTAGGGTTCGGGGATCATGAGAAGTCAATATCTATCAAAATATTGAGTTTAATTTTTTTGACAATCACCATACTTGCTTTACCTGTGAGGTAGCGAGGATGTAAAAATATTGATATTGGGTCAACGAGGGTCAACATTGCGTATTAAAATATAGAATTCCAGTTTAAAATTTTCGACATTTTATTAGGAGTTGCACATCTTATTGCATTGCTATTAAATTCCTCATTTATAAATTTTGACCAAAAAAAATAGATAAATAGTTACTGTTGAATGTAAATGATAGAGCTAGATCATTGATGTACAAACATTTCCCCTAAGAGGTTGAAAGAGAGAGAACATACACTTTTTGAAAGACTTACTAATTTCTTAATCTATGTAATTAGAGAATTATTGTGTTAAAACATGAGTAGTATTACTTTACTACTAAATATCACAAAATTGTTTTAATGCGTAGATTTGACAATATCTCAGAACCTGTTGGTTTATAAAATTTTAATTTTAATTTTTAAAATTACTACAATTTTGCAATAACTCAAATAGTTGAGGAGATACGGAAATTTCCGTTTCTGTAAAATACCCTAAAATTAATTTTCATGGAAAAATGAAAATATCCCGTTTATTTAGAATCTTAATCAACGCCTCGATACGAATTTTAATCAAAATCATAAGTGTCGATTTTGAGAAAATTGATTTTTTTCGCTTTTCGGTTTTTATTAAACTACTTTTAATTTTGGGTTGAAAAAGACACACAAACAGACGGCATTACAAATACCACTTTTTAGGGTTCGGGAGGTCATGAGACGTCAACATACATCAACGTTTCCGGTTTAAAAAAATATACGGTCGCAATAATTTACTTTAAGTGTTCGAAAAGTTGATATATATATATATATATATA
>CABEEJ010005272.1:29127-46895 GCA_901482245.1 Timema douglasi | reverse complement strand
GGGGGGGGGGGGTAGAAGGGGTGTCTCATTCTTAAATATTGCTTGACGATGGACGATGATGGGCATCTCAAGACTAAATGGGGGGGATGGAGGACGAATCTTAACCTGCACGGAGAGAAAACTATATCAAAATTTCTTACAAAAATATATTGTAAAGTAGACCCATTATTGCATTCACTAATAATTGATATAATTTTATATGGCTTAATAGAAGATATACTAGTTTTACTTGCATTTGTATAAAAACTAATAAATAATGTTCTATTCAAAGTCATAAAAGGTATATTAATTAAAAATTAATGCAAGCATGGGTCAACTTTAATTTTTTTTAATACGAAATTTTGACATATTTTTATCTCCGCGTGTGAAGAATTTCATGAGTATATTAAATCTCATTATTCACAATGTTTAGTCCGATTAGGAAATTGAAACTGAAATTAATTACTACTGTATTTTTTAATCAGGAATTTATTACTACAATAGAAGATATTATTACAAGATAATTTTATAATTGTTCATTTTTTATAATCATTTTTAATTGGAGAGGTGTTCCTTCAGCCCCACAAGTCCCCCCTTCCTCCCTCTGAATACGTGCCAGACTGTTAAATACTGCTATGAAATTTAAAATATGTGTAGTCTATTTTGAACCAAAATATAATAAAGTTTAATCTAACTTTTATCAAACCTCCCTTGTAATGGAAGAAAGCAAAGCTATACAACTAAGTATTTATGGGAGACGAAGATTAGGGGATGAATGTCATTTTTTAATTATATATAAACCTGGCTCATCTTAACCCAACTTTACCGAAGCAAGTTATTATTTATAGAAATATCGTAAATTATTATTCTTTCACCACGTCTCGCACCACCCGTTCGGATATTCGCATATACATTAACTATACGAATGAGGAAGGTAGACTTTAGAGGAAATGTACCCCTATTTGCGTGGAAGGAAAATGGGAAGCAAGTTAGGAAACAAACACCTTAATTACACCAAATCATGATTTGAACCCCGAAGTTCCCTAGAACTGGCAAACCAGACTCAATGGGCTTGGCAATTAAACCGCGCGCCCACCGGTTCGTGAAGTACATATTCAGCGAAAGGGATATTTAATCAAAACTGTAGGCCTACTTATAAACGGAGGGAATGTTCTATAGTCTATACCCGCAAAGTATTTGTTTTAAGTGCCAACAATATTTCACTTATTAGGTGGTTTTATCCTTTACTGATTGTCTATCCTGGAACCGATGTATCGGTCATTAGTAAGGCAGAATGTGGGTGAGTGGTAGGTGTATTCCATCTAATGTCCTTCATTTTATTTATCCAAGGGCTGGAACATTTTAGCACCGATAGATAAATAAATAAAACTGTGCACACGAATTGTGGAACAACTCATCCAAGCTCGGCAATACCCTTACACGAACTACGGAGTAAAAATTAAATTCAGAATGACTTTGTTCAAACATTTAGGTTAGGTTAGGTTAGGTTAGTGGCTAGGAGTTGAATGGGAGTACAGGTGGTTCGGCAATTCGCGTGGACTTATTGACAGGTATACTTTATTTCGCAATTTGAGTGGGCCCTAATTGAATGTCTGCTGAAAGGTATACCTTATTCCGCAATTTGAGTGGGCCCTAATTGAATGTCTGCTGAAAGGTAAACCTTATTCCGCAATTTGAGTGGGCCCTAATTGAATGTCTTCTGAAAGGTATACCTTATTCCGCAATTTGAGTGGGCCCTAATTGAATGTCTGCTGAAAGGTATACCTTATTCCGCAATTCAAGTGCGCCCAAATATAATGCCCCATTTAAAATGTACAAAAACTGAATTAAGAATAACCATTCATTATCTTCTTCTTTTTTAGCACCGCGTCTTACTACCCGTTCGGGATATACGCTGATGTACTAATTATGCGAATTGCTTTAGGGATTAGAAAGGGTATATTTAGAGGAAATGTACCCGTATTTGCTTGGAGGCTGTGGAAACCATTTTGGAAAAAACACCCTCAATACACCCGACCGAGGTTCGGACCTCGATCTCCCCGTCATCGACAGTCTAGTCTACTGAGAGAGTAGCGCCCTAGACTAAGCGGCCACCGAAGTAGGTGTTTCTGTAACCTTGTACGTTATTTAATATAATATATTACGCTCTTTGGTGAAATGAAATGTTCTTTTTTCCAATTATTATAGCAATGTCTTTTATTTCATTTCACATACATTACGAACTGTGTGTATAATTTGGACCGAGGAGTGAGAAAGTGTGTGCGTTGCTTCGTACATCTATTTTGATTAAATCTTTTAACACCGTGGTCATAGGATTACCTTACAAGCTAGAGATGGGGAAGGTAGTTTAGAGGAAATGCACCCGCACTGTTGTGCTTATGAGATTCGAACCTAGACCTCCCCATCTAGTATATTACTAAACTGACACTTAGCCCATGTTAACACCAATGTGGGTTTGTTTTATTTTCGACACATTTTTTAGTGGTTAGCAAAAGTGTTTTCCAATATTTCTTTGGACTGTCCCTGTTGCCTAGTTTAGTTCAATTTTCATAGTAAGGGCTTTTAGAAAATACAAATATATTTGTTTTCTGGCAACATTGATAATATGTCACTATATTATAAATTTTATTTGATTAGTATTGATAATATCTATCAAAAAGAGCTCCTGCTTATCACATGACTTGACACATGGATATGTGAATGTAGATCTAGTAGCTTTTCTAGCTGTCAGATTAGGTATTTAATTGAAAATTGAAATATAGCTAACGTTACAAACTACAGGTCTAAAGGTGACCTGGTGGTCCAGTGCTAAGGTGTCAGACTTATATGCTAGGGGTCCGGTGGTTCAATCCTCGGTCGCGGCACAGATTTATCTGATTACCAAACCCTTCCTTCATCCTCTGACAAGACAACTTGTGAATGTGGGGAATGCCAGGCCTCCACCGTGGTTCGGATCCTACGTTAAACTGTAGGTCCTCCATTTTATCTCACAACCACCCTACCATTACATATTAGCTTAAGTGTGTACAACCCGAATGGGTAGTAAGACGCGGTGCTAATAATAATTAGTATTACTATAATTATTATTAGCACCGCGTCTTTATTATTATTATTATTATTATTATTATTATTATTATTATTATTATTATACAGGCCTAAAGAGACATAGTTTGACCTAATTTTATGTCTAGAAGTTGTTTGTCGTACTCCGCTAATATTAATATCAGGATGTTCACTAGTAAATGTGTTGTCGTTTGTTATGTTGGTTTGTAAATCTTGTTAGTTGATAATAAATGAACACCCCAAATAAAATATAATGCACATTTACATGTACAGCCATGTTCACAAAATATATCTCCCCCCGTCTGTAGAGAAGCGGTCCCAGTTCTCCAGTATCGATCGCCAGACTAGTGAGAGACGCGACCTTGTGCCCCTGCCTGCAGCTTGGTAGTGGTCTAGTACAGTCCGTTTGCATCAGCTGCTGGTTATATGTAAACACACTAGTACAGTATGCTTGTATCAGCTGATAGCTACATGTTGACACACTAATACACTTCGCGTGCATCAGCTGTCTGGCTACATGTTGACATACTAGTACAGTCTGCTTGCATCAACTGCTGGCTATATGTTGACATACTAGTACACTCTGCTTGTATCAACTGCTGGCTACATGTTGACATACTAGTACAGTCTACTTGCATCAGCTGCTGGCTACATGTTGACATACTAGTACACTATGCTTGCATCAGCTTCTGGCTACATGTTGACATACTAGTACAGTTTGCTTGCATCAACTGCTGGCTATATGTTGGCATACTAGTACATTCTGCTTGTATCAGCTGATAGCTACATGTTGCCACACTAATACACTTCGCGTTCATCAGCTGCTGGCTACATGTTGACATACTAGTACAGTCTACTTGCATCAGCTGCTGGCTACATGTTGTCATACTAGTACACTCTGCTTGTATCATTTTCTGGCTACATGTCGTCATACTAGTACACTCTGCTTGCATCAGCTGCTGGTTACATGTTGACATACTAGTACACTCTGCTTGTATCATTTGCTGACTACATGTCGTCATACTAGTACACTCTGCTTGCATCAGCTGCTGGCTACATGTTGACACACTAGTACACTCCGCATGCATCAACTGCTGGCTGGTTACATATTGACACTAGTACATTCCGAATGCATCAGCTGCTGGTTACATGTTGTCATACTAGTACACTCTGCTTGCATCAGCTGCTGGCTACATGTTGTCATACTAGTACACTCTGCTTGCATCAGCTGCTGGCTACATGTTGTCATACTAGTACACTCTGCTCGCATCAGCTGCTGACTACATGTTGACATACTAGTACACTCTGCTTGTATCAGTTGCTGGCTACATGTCATACTAGTACAATCTGTTTGCATCAGCTGCTGGTTACATGTTGACATACTAGTACACTCTACTTGTTTCAGCTCCTGGCTATATGTTGTCATACTAGTACATTCTGCTTGCATCATCTGCTGGCTACTTGTTTTCATACTAGTACACTCTGCTTGCATCAGCTGCTGGCTACATGTTGACTTACTAGTACAGTCTGCTTGCATCAGCTGCTGGCTACCTGTTGTCATACTAGTACACTCTGCTTGCATCAGTTGCTGGCTACATGTTGACATACTAGTACACTCGGCTTGTATCAGTTGCTGGCTACATGTTGACTTACTAGTACAGTCTGCTTGCATCAGCTGCTGGCTACATGTTGTCATACTAGTACACTCTGCTTGCATCAGCTACTGGCTACATAATGACACACAACATTGCAATGTTATTTTTTTTAATGGATTAATTTACAGCGCAAACGTTTTTCCTACACTATTATTCCCATAAAAAGAATTATTGGCAGTCATGTCCATGAAAACTGCTATTGTTATTATTATTTCTATCAGTATTACTATTATTATCATCATCATTATCATCCTATAGCTCGATTTTCTTATAGCTTTTTTTTTTACGACCACACAGATTTAAAAAAATAATTCCTTTTAGTTTTTATTCATAGACAATTGGGCCATATAACTGTGTTGTTCCTTAAGACACAATCTAACCCTAATTTGTGTCTTGTTTGCGCAGGCGCACATGAAGTTTCCTCCAGACTACCCGTACTCTCCGCCTAGCATACGTTTCCTCACCAAGGTGTGGCATCCCAACGTGTACGAGGTAAGTACTCTACTGTCTATTCCAACCCACATACGGTAGTCACGGCCAAAACTTGCCATATTGCTTACACACACACATCCATTAATTACCTCGTCATAGGCAGGTACTGTGTATGTGATGCGTTCACACACCTATCCATGTAATTTGAAGATGAGTACCAGTCATTAAAAAGAGGAGGAACCGAGCTGGACCTGATGGTTGAATGGATCAAGTCTTTTCTTTGAAATTAATTTAAAAAAATCATATGTGTATTCAGTCGAGATTGAGTCAGGCTCTCTAACCGTGTGACTTACTCGTATCTATGGAGCGATTCTATCTGGATCGTAAGAGGTTCAGATTGAATGGTCTGGCCGGTTCGACACGTTGGAGCATTGAACTTGCCATCGCGCCGGAGTCGAACCTTTGAGGGCAGAATCCAGTCGACTCTTACGGCGGGTCCAGATGTGTCAGATCACCGTATCTTACGTATCATGACCGTGTATCGTGATCGGCCAAGTGTTGACAAGGTGCCGTATCATATAGTCGTATTGGATCTGCGTAGCAAGTAGACAAGGAAATACCATACGATAACGAGCCACTTGGAGTCGGTATTTCGCCGATACATCAAAGAAGTTATACTCGATATGGATATAGTCAGTGTGGACGCGCCTTCCCGATCTGTCCAACGTTCAGTCGTGTTGTTTGATGCAAGTGCAATGGAGTGGTGGTACCACAAAAAAAAAGCCATAGATTGAACTTTTAAGTCGCGCAATAAACTTGAACCACTGTACACCTCACGATTCTCAAAAAACTGTTTTCATCCGCCACTACCACCGTATCCTGCGTTCATGATCCGATACGGTGATCAGAACATATCTGGACCCACCTTAAGAGGCGACCGTATAGTGACACATGCGCAGATTTATCTATATTTCTCGAGTAGTAAGTAACATCATCACTGTCTTTAATGCGATGTCACACACACAGGCAAGTGATTTATGAATGATTTACAAAAGCATTTTTAATAACATTTAAGAAAACATTCTAAAAAATTGTTGAAAGTAAGGAGTGGTTATAATTAAAAGTTAACACTTAGATAAAATGCTCTAGAAATATATACAAAAATTAAATGTATAGATTTAACAGTTGTTGATAAATTGATAGATTTAGTAAGTGAGATTACAAGTCAATATGTATAAATTAAATATACTTCTGGTGAAAAAACATATTGTAAGATATGGACATTTATATACAACTATAATGCATCATCAACTAGACCATAAACGAGTTGACGAAAAGTCTAAAATATACTTCCTTCCCCTCTTACAAGGCGTGTATTAATCACAACTTGTGAATTGTGGGGAATACCAGGCCTCCACCGTGGTTCGGATTCCACGTTAAACTGTAGGTCCTCCATTTCATCTCACAATCACCCTACTATTTACACATTAGTGTAAGTGCGTATAACCTGAATGGGTAGTAAGACGCTGTGCTAATAATAATAATCTAAAACATAAGTTGACACGTTAAAAATATTAATACAAAAGCTAAGATACAATATACTATGGTACAAAACAATGCCTTAGGTCCAAATATGTTGTGAAATAAAATAATAATATTTAAGGTTCATCTGCCAGACAAATTTAATGAAGTAATTAAATAGTGTGGCATATAAGGCTTATCTGTTTCCTTGTCCCATTACTCCTTTATGATATCTAGTAATTGATCTAAGTCTTAACAATTTTTAATAAGTTTAATTTAAGAATATTGATCATGCCTGTGTCAGGTGAAATGTAGGCCTAGAAAATACTTGAAGAAATTTTAAATGTACAGAGGCATAGAACACACTATTTGTTAGAACGAAGTGCCAAATCAGTAGAGGTGAAACTTTTTATCTGAATGAGGCTGAAAAGAGGAATCAATAACATAAGTTGTTAACATTCAATAGAACCAAAAACCCGAAAGATCTTTGCTTATGGACACACTCTTTTCAATAATTTTATTATGAAAGTGACTAAGATTTATACCACGACATTCACACCACTGCTGCAAAAATAAAAGTTTTCACATTTGGGATCAGTCTTATCGTTTTTTAAAGGGGTTTATTATTTTATAATTGTATTATTAAGATACCAAGCTAAACTTCTTTTTAATCAAGTGACTGCCAATATATATTTTTAATGTGGTCCTTTCGATCAGTGGCGCATTCAAAGGGGGAAAGGAGAGGCAAGCGGGGTATTTACCCCTACCAAGACCGCATACAATTTTATTGAAATCTTAAATTATAGTAAGTAGAACTAGAATATAGAGCACTGAAGATGTGTCTCGAATGTAATGGTTACGCTTTAAGACCATTATGCTTTTTTTAAATCCGCTACTCACATTTAAATTCCCCGATTGTTTAAAAAGTACAAAAATTGTAGATACGCCGGCCACTTAAATTATCAAAGTTGCTTCCTTTATCTACCATGAAAAAACGTCAAAATGACTCTATAGCCTTTTAATTATTAATAAATTTTCTTGACTGCTGGCAGTTAGAGGTCTGTGTCCCCACGAAACCCTTTCCCCGGCCCCTTGATCATAGTATGCCCACCCCAAAGTTAATTTCTAGGTGCGCCACTACTCTCAATATTTAAAATGTTCATTGTGGCCCTTATGATTAAACGAGTTCGACACGCCTAATCCAAAGGCCACCGATCTTTCGATTACTGGTAAGGTTGAAAACATAACTCTTTGAAATAGGGGTTGTTCTCCCCTCTTCTTTCACTTCGGGGCAAATCGACTGTCTTGGAGTCTTGTTGCTGTGTTTGTCCTACGATATGCTGGGATAAGTCACTAAAAGCCATCGCACCAAAGGGACAGAATATTTACCTTTTCCAATCCATACTTGTGTCGTATCAAAGTTGGCTAAAGTGAGGGAGGTAGGCGCCAACTGAAATCGAAGGACGTAACTTATTGTTCTAGTAGCCCTAAGTCCCGCGCATTGCGTGACAACACATGAAAGTGCGCGCTTGCATCACTTCACGGCGCGTGCGCGGGTTCGTCACTTTCACCCGGCCTACATCACACGACAGGAGATGCAATCAGTGAAAGTTCTCACCTCGACTCGTCAGGGAGGCGAAGGTGTCTTTTTCCAGTTGCTTGGAACACAAATCAAAAAGAAGCGATTTTTGTCTGAGGCAAGGTTGTTATTATATAACTACAATCAGGTCATGTAAATTAGATTGAGGTTATGTTGATGTTAAAAGATTTGAGTCCTCAAAAGTTTTTTTTTTTAAATTCGTTTCATCCTTGTTGGTGGGTACGTGGACTAAACGTCAATCTCATTTAGTATGTTTTTCTGGAACGATGAGGTTGGGGCTTCGAATACCATCCGGGTGTCCCGAGAGTAATTTTTCCTAAAAGATTTTCCACTACCCTTCTAAGGAAATGCGGGTACGTTTTCTTTAGATGATATCTTAATCACTACCTCATTGTAATTAACTATAGAAAGCCCGTACGGTTAATAAGAGGCAGTGTACATTATTTAAGCTCAACGCCGAGATTATTCACGACTAATTCTTTGGGTAAGTTAAAGAAAATGCACCCGCATTAGTGCGAAGAAAGGATAGGACCCCACCCTTCTACCCTGCATTCACCTGGACAAGATTCGAACCTCAAACTCCCCATAAGGCAATCCTTTCTATTGCAAGCTTGCCGCCATAAGCCGCGTGACCACTGGTGCGAGTATTTTTTAGTATTCAGTACTTATTTATTTTTGACACAAAGGTTTATTATTCATTCTCATTAATTATTAACGACTTAATCTAAGGGCATGTATTATGTATGTTTTAAGGAAATGCGTCGTATGAACGTGGATAGAAAATGGAAAAACCATACCAAATTGTACCCGGCCAGAATTCTAAACTCCGACGTCAATGGCAACCAAACTTAATTCAAATTCAACGCACAAACTGCACAACCACCTTTACAAACTTGAACTACTTCATCATATAATGCCAACATATTTAATAAATAGTACAAGAAAACTAGTTCTTATACTTACTAACTTAAACTGGTATCAACATCAATGTGTCTATAGCAACAAAATTGCTGTTAGCTTACCTGGATTTATCCAAGGTTGGTGTGACGTTTAAGTTTTTACCAAGTTTGTTTGATATATTTTTTTCAAACTTTTGGCTTACATTTGATATATTTTGAATGATTTTACAACGTTTGTTTTAATAGTTTGACTTGGTTTCAAAAAATTTACAATATTTAAAATATTGCTCTTCAATGACTAGTTGTAATTTTTGAGCACAAAAGCTGGCATATCACTCACTACTCTTCAAAATGTTTGACATTCCTGCCCAAGTTAATATTATCTGCTGGATAAAAATATAGACAAATATAGACCAGAGGTTTGGTTAAAACCCAAATAGCTTTAACTTTTTAAATATACCGTCTCCCTCGCTTACGTTAACGTTTCACGCTGAACGAATTAATAAATGGTTTACTAGTCGTTGTATCCAGAAGAAGAATCGCCAAAGTCAACTTTCTTGTCCAAATTACATGGTCTATAGTAAAGTTTAGCAATGGTTATTAAGATTTTTGTGCAAATTTACGGCTCAAGAATTTTGTTTTAGACATAACAACTTTTTTCTGCACGTTAAGTTTAGTCTATTTTCAAGGAAACCCACTCTTAATCACGTTTTATGACAAATTAAAGCACGTTTTACAGTTTTAAGTGTTTTTTTTAAGGAAGGCTATTATAATTTATTAACTTTAATTATATATTAATTGATAAAATGTAACTACATACAAGATGTACAGAGAAGTCATCATCTACCTAGAAGGAATTATTAAATTATAAGAATAGAAGAATCTAATTCACTATAAAAATAAAAAAAAGTTTTTTTAATATAGAGGAAAGATATTATCTGGACACAAGATGAACTAAATAAAATATGCGTGAAAAACTTAACAAAGAAGAAAAATGCAGAACTTCAAATAAATTGTTTACAGAATCAAATGAAAGATTACTGGTACAGACGGCTTTCCAGAAGAATGATTTCTATCTACACCAGTATTAGACAAGTAGGCCTACAAAAATAGAAAATAACATACATCAAACAAACCACCCCCTAAATAAAATTTTAAAACACAAAACATTTTAATAATTTCAAGCTTTGATTTAAAAAAAACTAGCATATGAAACAGTTTTATTTTTTTAAATACTCTAGTTTTAAAAGGTAAATTTAACGTTTATCTTAACTAGCCTAATTGATGACTTTTTTTTTCTAATTGATTACAATTTTATACATTTTAAATTAAATATGATTTTAATTGTGTCTTAACACATTTATTGGAATGTGTATTTATTTATTTTTATTACGTGTAAATATGCAAACAGAAACTTTAAAACTAACCTAACCAACTTTTATCATCCACAGACTTGGAGGCAGACAACCTTGTGAGGAATTTACATGCAAATTTAAATCTTTTATAAACCAATGTTAAACATACGTATTAGTGAGATATTTATTTTTTCACTGCGTCTTACTACTTTTATGGGCTATCCGCATTTGATTACACTAATAGAGTGAAGGGGAAAAGAAGCTCTAATTGATGGAAAATGTACTCACATTTGTGTGGAAGAATAACGAGAAACCATTTGGGAAAAGCTACCCTCACTACACTTGGCAGAGGGGACCTACCCGCCATCAGAAACCTATATTGGACACTTCACGTTTACTACATGCACTTACCGACGAGCGTTAGTTATTAAGTTATTGATCAATGAATGCAGTATAAATATATTCGCAGTGATTTTATTGCCTAACAGAAATGAATCAACCCATTTAAGGTCTATGAATGATATTAATCAAATTAGATCCTTGAAAACTGTACCGAAGTAGGGATTCGAGTCGCTAAGGGTGTGAAAAAAGTATTGATACTTTACTAATATCTATATTTTTCTTTCGATACTAGTATTTAATTTTTAACTCGGTACTTATTACTTTCTCGTTATCTTACAGGTAGAGAAAGTATTGTGATCGTCAAAAAATTGAACTCGAGATGTTGATGAATCTCGACGTTTCATGACCCCTCGAAACCGAAAAAGTGGTTTTTGAATTTCTGTCTGTCTATACCTCCAACTAGAGCCTAAACTATTTTACAGATCGGGCTAAAACTAGGGTTTCCCCGAGGGGTTTTTGGAATTGGATATCTAACCCTAAAATTAAGGGTAGTTTACTGAAGGGCAAAAAGAGAAAAAGTTGATTTCCTCAAAATCGGCTCTAATGATTTTTATAAAATTCGTAATTAGGCGTTGATTAAGATTATAAATAAATAACTATTTTCATTTTCCCGTGAAAATGACTTTTAGGGTACTTTACATAAGTTGAAATTTACGTATCTCCGCAACTATATGAGATACTAAATTAACTTATCATTGCAAAATTGTAATACTATTAAAAATAAAAATAAACTTTTTTATAGAATATATGTTTATAAAACCAACGGTTTCTTAGATATTGGCAAACATATTAATACAATTTTGTGAGTTTTAGTTGTAAAGATATACTACTTGAGTTTTAACGCAATAATTCTCCAATGCCATAGAGTAATTAAATATAAGTCTCTCAAAAAATTTGTTATTTTTCCTTAAACCTCTTAGGAAAAATGTTTGTACAACAATGATATATATCCATTTTAGACTCAATAGTCAATGTTTACATTTTTTATTGGTTAAAATTTATAAATGAGGAATTCAATAGCAACGCGATGACATGAAGATGTGCAACACCTAATAAAATGTCGAAAATTTTAACCGGAAGTCGAAATTTTAATACGAAGTGTTGACCCTTATGGACCCAATATTGATCTTTTTTCATCGGTCCAAAAATATAATTGAGTACATTAATTTAAAAAAATAATTATAAAATTTAAAACCGCGACTCACAAAATGTTTTACATAAGGATAGTGCAATTTATTCTTAGGTTTGCTAATGTATATTATTTTGATTCTCATGTTTTACGAGTTTTGAGTAAAATTTTCATTTTTAAACAATAGAGCGAGAAAGTCCGTGCGGAGCTCCGCACCATTTATTTTCCGATACTTTTGCTGCTATTATAGTAGGCTTACTCACACTCTGGTATCGAAAGAAACAACGTTTTTGCTAACTTCACTCATGCTGGGATTAAATGTTTACGAGGGTAGAATGTGGAGGAATAACAAATTACACTATTTCTCAATTCTCATTCATTTTCTGTATTACAAGCAAGAGGAATTCTGGGGGGTATGGTCAAACCTTTTATAATATCCATCATACAATACTTTCTATCATACCTTTCAAGTTCCAACACAAAATAGGCGCGATGGTTCTAAGTATACTTTGGTTATATTATTATAATTCTCAGTGTTTAGATAAATATGAAAATACAACATTATGATACAAAAGTTGATATTATTATTACTAGATTCTTTTTTTATATTAAAATGTCGATGCCACATCCCTACCGTCACTTCTCTTTTCCCATATAACTTTCTCAAGACTTCAGAGGGTTTGGTATAGTACGACTCTAGTAAGAAGAGCCTCTTAGAAAATACTTACGGTCAACACACAACATTTTACCAAAGTTATTGTATATGTATTTATAATATCATTCAAAAGTGATAGCTTCAGATCTTACTTATGAATATACGAACATTGTTTTATTTAAGTTTGTTAATTAATGTCAAAAAAGGTTAATTTTTCTCTGAATCGAACTGTATAAATAACTGTTCTTGTTTACTCGTTGAAAGCGACTGGCTAAAAGATACTGTATCAACCAAATCATTCAGACATTCTCTTGGTGGACAGCCGTGCCTTCCACAAACCAATCAATGCTCTATTATTGTTAATGTGCCTTTGTTTATTTCCCAGGAAAACTCTAGTTTCTTGGATTGATCGATTCAGACACGAGCACCAATTCCGAGGCATACCCAGAAATGTACTTTTTACTTTCTCGCTATCTTACAGGTGGGGAAAGTATTGTGAGCGTCAAAAAAAAATCTAACTAGATATTTTGATGAATTTCGACGTTTCATGATCTCCCGAATCCGAAAAAGTGGTTTTTGAATTACCTACTGTCTGTACTCGGAGTAGAGCCTAAACTATTTTAATTGTTGGGCTAAAACTTGATATTTAGGGTTTTCATAGGGTTGCCTCGAGGGGTCTCTGGTTTAGGATGTCTAACTCTAAAAAGATAAAAAAAAAACTATTTTATAGTAATTGGCTCTAACGATTTTGATTAGATTTCATTTCTAAGCATTGGTCAATATTACATACAAAATGGCTACGCTCAATTTTTCGTCAAAACGATTAAGGGTTCAGGTCTGATGCGTAAATTCTTTCTTTTGTTTTATTATATCTCCGTAACTCTTTGAGATATGAAATTACTCATCATTGCATATGTAGGTCTATTTATAATAACAATCAATCTTTTTTTAAACATATTTTTATAACACCAATAATTTTCAAGCTATACATATATATATTTTTTTTACTTTTCGAATACTGAAGGTAAAGTATTGCGAGTGTAAACAAAATCCAACCCGAGATGTTGACGCATGTTGACGTTATATAACCCCACCCCCCGAACCATCAAAAATTGTTTTTTCAATGCCGTCTATCTATGTGTCTGTTTAACCCCAAAATTAAGAAAGGTAGTTTACTAAAGGATTAAAATAGAAAATATTGTTTTTCTCAAAATCGACTAACGATTTTAATTAAAATTCGTATCTAGGCGTTGATTAAGGTTACATATAAAATGGCTATTTTAAATTTCTTATGAAAATGTATTTTAAGGTACTTTACAGATGCGGAAATTTCCTTATTTCTGCAACTATTTAAGATACTAAATAACTTATCATTGCAAAAGTGTAGTACTATTAAAGATTAAACCCGCCTTAGTGGCGTAGTTGGCTAACGCGCTTGTCGTGTTGAGCTCGACTGCTGAGGATGGGGAGATCGAGGTTCAAATCTCGGTCGGGTGAACTGGGGGTGTTTTTTCCTAAATGGTTTTCCACTCTCCCTCCACGCAAATGCGGGTTCACTTCCTCTAGTTAAACCTTCCCAATTCCTAATCCAATAGAGTAATTAGTATTTAAAGCGTATAACCCAAACGGGTAGTAAGATGTGGTGCTAATTATTATTATTATTAAAGATTAAAAAAACTGTTATTTAAAATATATTTTTATAAAATCAATAGTTTCCGAGATATTGGCAAATATATTAAAACAATTTTATAAGCTTTATTTGTACAGAGATACTTAAGTTTTAAAGCAATAATTCTTCCTTTATTTAACCTCTTAGGGGAAATGTTTGCACAACAATGATCTATCTCTCTCATTTTAGACTATATAGTCTATATCTACTTTTTTTATTAGTCAAAATATATAAACGAGGAACTTGATATCAATGCGATGACCTGAAGATGTGCCTCCCCTAATAAAATGTCGAAAATTTTAACCGGAAGTCGAAATTTTAACACAAAAGTCTTGACCCTTGTGGACCCAATATCTATATTTTTTATTGGTCTAAATATACAACTGAGAACATTAATTCTTTAAAAATAAAATTATAAAATTTAAAACTGGAAGCCAAAAAAGTTTTACATAAGTATAGAGCCATTTATGCTTGGGTTTGCTTTATTCCATTCACCGTAGGAATTGACTTCTGAAAGACCTTTTTCCCTACCATAAATCTACTATATAGTAGGATATTGGTAGGAAAAAAGACCTTTCAGAGAGTAATTCCTACCGTGAATGGAATATAGTGTATATTAGTTCGTTTTACATATACTACAAGTTTTAAATAAATATCTCCGTTAAAAAAAATAGAGCGAGAAAGTTCGTGCAGAGTTCCGTATCATTTATTGGGTTTTGAGAGGGTCGTTTTTATACTATTTATCATGCTATTTTTTATTTTCAGCTTAAAATTTGAGGGGCCTTATAATGTATATAACGAAAGACTTTTGATTATAAAGTTCTAAACCTGCACATAAAGATAGCTTATCCACAAGACGGTCGCTTAAGGTGCGGCTGAAGGGAGCGCAATTATTTTTAGTTTTTATAGAATCGAAATTGTTTGGCCAAAATAAATCAAATATTTCTACATTAGCAACATAGAGTTTAGTTTTTTGCTAATATCAACAGATCTTGTACATCTGTCAAAGGTGTCATGGAATTTGGTCAAAACTTTTTCTCTTTTTAAAAAGTTTTGACAAAATTCTACGACACCCTTGACAGATATTCAAGATCTGTTGATATTAGCATGTGCAGAAAACTAAACTCTATGTTGATACTGAAGAAATATTTGATTTATTTTGGCCAAAAAATGTCAATTCTATAAAAACTGTAAAATTACTCGCGCTCCCTTCAGCCGCACATTAAAGTGCAAAGGTCCCAGGGGTACATTCCAACAAAATGTAATATTTCCAGTGTTTAAAAATGTATTATGTAAACTAATTAAGCTAATAGCTATTCATAATTATAGAAATATCTAATTATTTGTATATATTTACTCAATTTAGAGAAAGATAAGTACCGACAAAAATAACTACCTACTTCTGTTGCCGCGTGTTCTAAGGCGTCACTCTAGCAATAGACTAGATTGTCGATGACGAGGAGATCGGGCTTCGAATGCCGACCGGATATATTCAGGGTGGTTTTTCTTAAATAGTTATTTTACTCTCCTCCATGCAAATTCGGGTACCCAGTACACATAGTGTGGATTCAACCTTCCTCATCTCTACTCATTAGCGTTATTATAACATATGCGTACAACCTGACCAGGTAATAGGACAAGGTGGTTAAAACAATTTGTTTAGGGGTTTTATGACATTTGTGTTCGCTTTGTCGGTGAGTCACTTTGATATCTTAATTAGAAGCTTCCGAAAATATTGAGAGAAAAAGAGGGGAAGAAGGGACAATATTTTCGCACAAAATGATTAAGGGAAAGGGGGGGTCAAGTCACCCCTTACTTTTTGTTTATTAATATTTTTTGACTGCTATTTTGTCACTATTATTACTTAGCGTCGTGCGGGGGTGCGGTTTATTTATATTTCGTGCCCGGATTTTAATGGCGCGTTATCTTTTTATTGTTTCATCACAAACAATTCTCATAAGTATACAAACTCTGTTCATGATCACCTTGTTGTAGATATGTATGTTTTATAGGTTATTATTTTGTCATTTTGGAATTTTTTAGGCATTTTTGAGCCATTTTAAGTCATTCGTGTTGATTAATTGTATTTATAATACAATCGATATTTTATAAATGCATAATTTTTTCATATCAAAGTTGCCAGCATTAAAAGATGATAATATAGACAATGAACTTTGAATTCTCTTTGGTTGTAAAATNTTACACATTCCTGGTGAGACTGCAACTAGACTGGAGAGGGTTGCATTGGAAGGGGGTAGCTATTACTTCTCAACTAGATATTTGTAAATAAATATTATATTCACAAGAATGCAAGAGTTTATTTGTTAAAGGAAATGTTCTAGTCTCCACTTATAAAGTGCATGTTTTATTTAATCTTGTGCATCAATTACGAGTCTTTGTTAATATTTTAAGATCATTTTTTGGAAATTTCAAGTCATTTTATAGGTCATTTTTTGATTATATTTAGGTAATCAAAATCCGGGCCCTGTTTATATTAAACAGAATACAATTGGGGCGCAAATTGTAGGTCTGGCGTTGGAGACATGAAACCCTTGGGGCGGCCCTGCATTACACAACCTCTGTGCTCTCTCAGGGGTCCCCAACCATATGCCCGCGGGTGCCATGGCGCCCGTCGAGCCTTGCGTCTGCCCACCACTTTTTGACCACAGCTGAAAAGTTATTGACTAATAATTGTAATTTGTCACTTTTCCGACGAAAATCAAGTTTATGCTGTTCCCAAGAAGTTGTTGATTGAAAGCCCCTCCTCTTTCCAATCCCACCCTCTCATTTCTCTTTCTTTGACGGCTCATTTACAAAGTGTACTTTATTACTCGGAATTATCATTCTACTCACTAATACCATGCTACTTCTTATTTCCTTTGTAAATATCTTGGTATGGGTCTATCCAGCTTGATTAAACACAGAATACATAAATATTTTAAAAATGTACCCAAGCACAAAAATGGGGGTGAGTAGTTAAATAGTTCCTTGAGTGTTTTTATTTTGCTCTTGTTAAAACCGTAAATAAAGCAGTATTGTTTAAATTTAATTCAATTTTTTATCAACTTGGAGGGGGTTGAATCCTCCTCACCCCATGGCTACAGCCTGGAGTATTACCCACAACATGTAATGTCACAATCGCTGTTGTAAACTTAGAATGGCAGTTGACCGGTCGTGTGTATAGCGTTGAGGCTAACCTCTGAGCCTGGTGGGAGTTAGTAAATTTACCTTGAAAATGTGATTGGTGCACGCCGCACTACCGTTAGTTTTGAATGTGCTCTAAGGTACAAAAAGGTTGGGGGACCTCTGCATAGTTCTACTTTGTATTCTTTATCTTTTACTGTAACCATTTGCTATCTTGAATGAGGGAGGTGTGAATACCCCGACT
>CABEEJ010005272.1:0-22493 GCA_901482245.1 Timema douglasi | reverse complement strand
CCCCCCCCCCCCCCCGCCCAAATAGAAGCAAGAAAGAGTACAGTATTATGGAAAATAAAACCAGTCATCCTCAGAGAATTAGGATCTCTCCAGCTGCCAGTTCTGTTACGATAAAAAGCGTGACGACGAGGTGTAAATTACAGGTGGAATGTATGTTACCTATGAAAGTCTCGTTGAAGCGTAGTCTGGCCTCTGGACTGTCCACGTGGTTACACATGTCCTTGTAGCAGCAGAGCAGCGGTGGTCGGGGACTATGGCATTGTTGCTGTCTCTCCCTGCGGTCACAAGATACCGTTAGTGTCGAGAGGTAGCCGTTTGTTTGATTGGCTTCTTTACACTATAAATATATTTGTTTTCAGAATGCGTCGAGGCGGCTAAAATAATTAATCAACTAGCAGTTAGCGACGTTTCTTTCGTTTTTGAATCATACTTTTTAAAAGTGAGGGAAAAACTACTTTGAATGTATTTGAATATTCGCTTTCTTAAATTTAAAATAATAATCTATGTGTGAGATAGGTAAATGATAGATTGGTTTTTAATTGTGGCTCAACTGTTATTTTCAAATGGGCTTTAATAGTAAGTGAAGTGTTTAAAATAAGATTTTTCAATAATGCTTATCTTGCGTCAGGGATTTTACAGGTCAATATATTTACGAGAATATATTGACCCCAGTTTAAAGTAGAGTATACTTTTATTTTATTTGTTAAGAAGCCTTGAACCTCTCTATGTTTAGAAAAAATATTTGAAAATCTAGCTTTAGATTGTTTGGATGGTTCACTTCTGGCGGGATTTTTGTAAAATGAGTTGGTAGAACCGGAGTGACGCTGTAAGTGTTTTTTTCTACTGTTTTCAAATGAGTTATGACCGCTTCTCTTTTTCTTAAAAGCAACACAAAACCGCTCTTGAAACAAAAAGTTTACAGGACTTAGAGCGGTATTCTTTGAACCTGACGTGCAAAAGAGAAAACAGGATAAAAAAAAAGAAGTGTAGGCACTAACTATACACGTGTCATGAACTGGACTATGTTGGCCTCGGCTGTTAAAATTAGTCTAAATGACAGTATGCTGAATGGAAAAAAAAAAGGAGGGTAAGTGGTATCTTTATCAAGGGTATAAAATCACTGAACTTGCCAACATGGCAGTTGAAAACTGTACTATAGCAAGGGCGTCCATAAATTGATGGTAAGGGGGGCTTCAATTCCCTTTATCACTATACCATAATTACTTTTTTGTAAATTTTTATGGAAACATCAAAATTATATTTTTGGAATAAGGTTTCAATTTTCTATTAACAACTTTGAATCATCAATATTTGACTTAACAGAGATAAAAAATGATAAAATATAGATCTACGACTCCTTCTTCAACAGCTTTCTTTTAATTTTGTCCTGTCCAATAAACTTGTGAAAAATATGTTTCTTTTCAATGCGTTCAGCTATATCTCTTATTTCTTTTTTGTTGATTTAATTTTTTTTTGTTTGTTTTTGTAAAATTTGCTTTGAAACTCGTAGATCAAAATTATGTACAGTCCCTCCCCACAAAGCTAAATTTCTAAAATGTTTTCTCACCTTTACTATCCATTTAAACAACCACGCATGCGCACAAACAATAATGTAACGAACGTATGTATGTTTATTGGCTGCCAAGGACAAATTTGAAACTGAATGGTAGGAAAGAATTTATTAGCACAGTCTATCGAAACATTGCTTGCCTTGACAACAACCAATGAGTCACTCCTCCGTAAATATTATAATAAAAACACAGTAGAAAGGTTTGTCTTAGAGAAATACAAAGGTTTTGTGGTTAATGGTGTATTTACTAGCACTATGTCACACAAATTAGACGAATGATGTCAATTTTATAACAGCTATACGATTATATTTTCAATATCAACCTTACAGCTGTCAAAAGCTTGTATTATGATATTCATGAATGAAAGTTACTTAGTTTTCAAGTTGTAAGAAAGGGTTTTTATAAAAATGTGTTAAGGAATGATAGATCAATATTTAGTGAAAGTTTGTTGTACCTCAATAATGATTTGTCCACATCTAGCAGTCAATAATGAAATGGTGTGGCTATTATTATTAGCACCGCGTCTTACTACCCGTTCGGGTTATACGCACTTCGTTAATGTGTTAATGGTAGGGTGATTGTGAGATTAAATGGAGGACCTACAGTTTAACGTGGAATCCGAACCACGATGGAAGTCTGGCATTCCACACTATTCACAAGATGTCTTGTCAGAGGTGAAGGAAGGGTTTGGTAATCAGATAAATCTGTGCCGGGACCGAGGATTGAACCCCGGAACCGAAGTCCGACATCTTACCCCTAGACCGCCAGGTCAGCTACTTGTTTGTAATAAAAACTGCAAAAATTCTAACCTTAACTCGCCATCCATACCAGACCACCTTAAAAACTTATAATTAGGTGTAGGTGACCTGGCGGTCTAGGGGTAAGGTGTTGGACTTCTGTGCTCGGTTCCGGGGTTCAATCCTCGGTCCCGGCATAGATTTATCTGATTACCAAACCCTTCCTTCACCTCTGACAAGACATCTTGTGAATGTGGGGAATGCCAGGTCTCCACCGTGGTTCGGATCCCACGTTAAACTGTAGGTCCTCCATTTCATCTCACAATCACCCTACCATTACACATTAGCGTAAGTGCGTACAACCCGAACAGGTAGTAAGACGCGGTGCTAATAATAATAATAATAATAATAATAATAATAATATAATTAGGTACTATTTAATATTAAATCTTTGGCTGCTCAATGAGGTTAAATCTACATTGTAATGCAACACATTATTCATGACTGTTAATATTTTCATTTTTTACCCAAACTATTATAATGTAGGCCTACATTCCTTCTCGTCAAATTAAAAAAAAAATTTAGAATTTTGTTCCTAGGGCGAACATACTATCGGCGCGGCGTCCTTACCTCTCCAGCATCTCGACGCAGCCGTGACGCGCCTTGTAGACGTCGAGGTATCCAGTGAGATCCGAGAAACATCCTCCCCCTTGAGACTTACACATGTAGCTGGACATCACACATTGGGCCAAGTTACAGAAACATCTCACGGCGACGCCTGTAAACAGAATCATTCCGACCGTCAGACAGGTACTGAACATTGCCCAACCTCTTTTGTCAGGATCACGACGAGAGAAAATGTGTCTTTATACAGTTTTATAGCAAAATATTTTGGTGACTCAAATAAATAAAATACTGCTCCAGCACAAACATAGAGTTTAATTTTTTTTCGCATGTAAATATCTACATTTGTTGGGTATCTGTCATTAGCATGGCGGCATTAGATGACACTTTTTAAATGAAGACAAAAAAGTTGTCATTAAATCCCAAGGTCACCCTTGACAGATATTCAACAACTGTTGATATCAACATGTGAAGAAAATTAAACTCTATGTTTGTGCTGGAGGATTATATGATTTATTTTGGCTAAAAAAAAGTTCTACTATAAAAACTGCAAAAACAATGACCTAGTCTCGTGTCTCCTACATTTCCCCCCATAACACCAATTTGGATCATATCTCCGCAATTTTTTGAGATACAAAATAACTTAACATTGCAAAGTTGTAGTAATAAAAAAAACTTTCATTTGAAAAATATGTTTATAAAACCAATAGTTTCCGATAAATAAGCGAAAATATATATATTTTTAAATGAAGGTCTGGGAAATTAGTTGATTGTTATGTTCCTTGGTGGACAGAGATGTTTATCTTTTCTCAATATGATTCTGTAACAGTGTATATTATTTTATTTATGCTATTTAGTGTAATGTGATGCTCTTTTATTTTCTACATCATGTTTCTGCAACCATGTAATATTTCCTTCTACATAACTTGTGAGATAAAGTACAGTAGCCCCGTGGCTTCTTTGGTGCTGATTGACAGCTCACAGCTGACTTCTGACAGCCAACATTTAGGTATATACCTAAATTTTGACTCTCAGAAGTGACAGCTGCTAAACACATGTTTTTTGCAGATCATATGGTTCGGCGTAGGGATAAATAATTGGTTCTGGTAACTTTTCAAAGCTGTGAGCTGTCAGTCATCACCAAAGAATCCATGGGGCTACTGTAGCGTAAAAGTCTATACGGCGCACCGTACCGTTTATTTTATCCGATACTCGTGCGGGTTTAAAAAACTATGGGCCAGTTTCATAGTCAAATTTAGTACGCCTCAAGTGCGGCGGTACACTAAATACAAGACGACACCTACCTAAACCAAAATGGAATGGGCCGTTCTCACATAGGAAACTGGCCCATTCCATTCTGGTTCAGGTAGGTGTCGTCATGAACTTAGTGTAGCGCCGCACTTGAGGCGTACTAAATTTGACTATGAAACTGGACCTAAGTCGTAATGAACAAGACGGTGTGTGACCTGCCTGAGACGTGAAGCCTGGAGCCTCCATAGCTATACTCTCACCAAGACTCGACCAATCACCGGCAGACTCCCCCGGTAGGACAAGGAGAAAGTTGAGTCTTGGCGCCATCAGGGGAGCACATGTTCGTTTCAACACGGAACGCTAGGTTTACACGGGAGGGGGCACAAACTGTGAAACTTCCAAGACAAGGGCGTCTTGTTAACATTGTTTATTTTAGAAAAAGGGGAGCAGAGGGGGTGGGAGAAAGGGTGTTAAGACTCTCCAAGCTCCTCTAATTCAACGTACGCTTAATCTGTATGTATTTTAAATTTTAAAATGGAAACCAGGAGTTGGAAAGCATAGAGCAGTACTTGGGAAGTCTGCTGATAGAAAGAATGCCTACTGCACCAAGGTAATTAGGTCAAGGTGACCTGGTGGTCTAGGGTTAGGGTGTCAGACTTCTGTGCTGGGGGTCGGGGTTCAATCCTCGGTCCCGGCACAGATTTATCTGATTACCAAACCCTTCCTTCACCTCTCACAATCACCCTACCATTACACATTAGCGTAAGTGCGTATAATCCGAACGGGTAGTAAGACGCGGTGCTAATAATAATAATAATTAGGTCAAAGATGGCCATGACTAAGGAAACTTTCAACCAGAAGAGGTTACTGATGACCAGCAAGTTGAGTTTGGAACTGAGGAAGAAACTGATGAATTGTTACATTTGGAGCCTAGCGCTGTTTGGAGCAGAAACTGGGACTCTCAGGAAGATGGGAAAGAAATACTATGAGAGCTTTGAAATGTGCTGGAGAAGACTTGAGAAGATCAGGTGGATAAACATCGTGATAAATGAAGACTAGTTATGCGTTTATCTCATTTCTGAATGAAGTATAAGAAACTTTTAACCAAACTATCAGTGTGTGGGGTTAAAAATATTATATTATTATAACATTTAAGACTATAAACAGATGAGTTTGTTTTGATAGCGATCCGATAAGTGTTGTAAGTACTCATTAGTGAAAATCAGGGCCGGCTTGTGCATTTTTGTCGCCCTAAGCAAAGGATGAAAATGCCGCCTCGGTTAGCGAGAAGGTACCAATCGCTGAACAGGTTTAATATACAATGTTCCGAGTCGTTTTCTAGAACTACTTCTGTATTAGATCTAAGCTTGTACTGCCTTTCGCCATCCGCCAACAACCGTCCTTTGTTATGTCGATAAGAAAAAGAGGAAATAAAAACTAGGAAACTTCCTAGCTCAAAGGTAAAGAGATAAGCTCTCTTTTAGTTCTAAATATTTTACAATTTTCTGTTGTGAGCCTATCGAAACAGTACTGTATTTGTTAGAGAAAGGCTAAATCTAGAGCCCTTTTATCAAACCTAGTTTCATAGCTACACCAATATGTTTAAAAATTCATTAAAAATTAGGTAATTTCTCGTTTTCACACATTTTTTTTTCTAATAATAAAACTCAAAATATTGGATTGTTAAGTAAAAATATTCCTGTTGTAATGTTTCGACTTTATTTTGGTGTGAACCATATTTTGAAATAATAAAATATCGATATGTATTAGTAAAGCATAGATTTGGTTTTTTTTTCATGCCCCCTCCTCCCCCAGAAACTTAGAGATAGTTTTCACTTATCCAGCCAGTATATTCCCCCTTTATCGACTCTCGAATGATAATCAACAGCGCGATAATTAGCGTAAAAGAAAATAAGTGTTAACAATAGTTTGAATAAAATCTTGTTTGTGTAGTTTTTGTGCTAAGTCTCCCTTGGTAAATGGGGAAAGAGAAGATTGTTTGGTCCGCTTATATAAACATTCACTGAAAGAGGGTTCAAGAAAATATATATAAAAAAAAAAGATAGACAAAAAAAAACGGGGGAAGAGTAAAGCTAGGTGTATTTCTTGGAGCAACAAGGGCAGAAGTGACGAAGGATGGGGAAAATTTAAAGTTTGGTTCTTACTGGGTTGTGGATAAGTAATTCATTCAACAAATCAGGTCATTTTTAATAGGAAGTAACTATAGTTAAAACTCTTTTAAGTCCGGACCCCTTGGAACCTGACAAGTACTGGACCACAGGATTCGACTCCCAAGAACCCTTAATATATATACCCCTTATGCCTTAGCCTTAAAGTCTTGCCACATCACCGTACATCAGGGGTCCTCAATCCGCTGGCCCGTGAGAAATATAAAATTATTTCAAGAGAAAAAATTACAAATACAGTACAGATTTATATTTTACATAATTTAATAATAAAATAAATACGCATTTTTAAGTTATTCTGTAAATAATTTTTTTGCTTTATACGCGAAGAAAAATATTAAGTTTTTATACAAAAGTACCTTGAACCGGCAAATGAATACTATAGTGGACAAAGGAGAAAGTACTATTTCGTGTGTGTTAGAACATAGTCGGGAGTGTTCAGACATACTCGGGAGTGTTCGTACATAGTCGGGAATGTTCGGACACACTCGGGAGTGTTCGGACATAGTCGGGAATGTTCGGACACACTCGGGAGTGTTCGGACACACTCGGGAGTGTTCGTACATAATCTGGAGTGTTCGTACATTGTCGGGAGTGTTCGGACATAGTCTGAAGTGCTAGAACATAGTCGGGAGTGTCCGGACATACTTGGGAGTGTTCGAACAAAGTCGTGAGGGTTTGGGCATAGTCGGGAATGTTCGGACACACTCGGGAGTGTTCGGACATAATCTGGAGTGTTCGGACATAGTCTGAAGTGCTAGAACATAGTCGGGAGGGTTCGGACATAGTCTGGAGTGTTCGGACATAATCTGGAGTGTTCGGACATAGTCTGTAGTGCTAGAACATAGTCGGGAGGGTTCGGACATAGTCTGGAGTGTTCGTACATAGTCGGGAGTGTTCGCGTTCGCTCATCACTACTGAGAAATCTGGGGCGCCAATAGAAATAGCATAGATTAATTGTGTTCAATCCATTAATATTGTCGATTCACAGTATTGCGGCCTCGAGCCAACAATAGACAGAGATTTCGGCCCTTTGACCTTAAAAGGTTGAAGACCTTTGATATACATACTTATCACAATATATGTCATTCAAGAGAGAATCAGGCTTAAAACAGGAAATAATACACCACCTTTCACAACTTTCGGAAGACGTAATTAAGGGCTAAAATACAGCCAGATTACAAGGCAAAACAAGAATGCGCTGTGTAACCAAAACACTCGGCTGCAAATGTAAGCAACTTTGGCGCCTTTATACATCAAACTAATGGCGGCAGATTCAAAATTGATAAACGACACCTGTACACCGGGAAATAAACAAATTGTTGATGGTAGAAATGGCAGCATAAAGTCACTCTTGAGTCGCCGGTTGCTGTGGTATCAAGGATAGCTCAAACACTGGAGGTAAATGGAAGTTTTTAGGGAGAAAAGTTTTATCTTCAATCTCTGTCTGGATTAAATGAACTGCCAAATCATCTCGCTTTCAGATATGTGTGAATGTGGCGTGCCGGAGTAAAGAAGGAGCTACCGGCAACATCGACGAACCAGCGTCGCAAAATGTTTCTTAAATTTAAGGGAAGTTTGACCACACGAAAATAATAGAACGACAAGGCTGTTTCCCAGTAGCAGCCATGCAGTTTCCTCAGAGAAGTTATATCTAGTGTAGTGACATGATTGCCAAACGTCCATCACAGAATTTGCCTTAAAAACTATGAGTAAATAGTGACCCTTAGCAAGGTAAGAACCCTGGATACATAAGTGATATAGCATTTACGTGCTAAGTTAAAGGTCTCGGGTTCGATCCCCGTGTTCAGGTGTCATTTTACCACGTCGAATATATGTTTAGTGTTATTTATAGAACTTGAAGTAGGTCTAGATAGATAGATATACTTGAGAAGATCAGGAGAGCAGGCAGAATTACAAATGAAGTCCTAATAAGAGTAGGTGTCAAGAGAACCATTTTGGATGTGATTCTTCGGTACAAAACAAACCGGATCGGACATATCCTTATGAGGAACTGTCTTCTGCTTGATGTCATGGAAGGAAAGGTTGAGGAAAAGAGGAGCTTAGGAAGGAGGAGGATTCAAATATTGGCAGACTCGAAGGTTAGAAGAAAATTCCGGAAGCTGCAGAAGGAGGCAGAGGACAGGGTGCAATACATATCGACAGTAAAAGCTGCAGATCACACGACTTTACGCATGAATAGCGAGTATTTATTGTAAGCGAGTGTGCAGCGGGCTTGTCGTGGCATGATTCTGTTTGGGGTCAGCCCGAAGCTGATAGCCTGCCGGTATCTCTCTCTGCTACCATGTCAACCAGAGAGATCTTTCTCAAGACTAAACATTTCCTAATCCAGACAACAAGAGCACATTTCTTGGATGTTAATTCTTTTTTTTAGCAGTAGTTTGTGTGAGAAAATCAATCAACATTACCTTTACTATCCTCCGTACTGCTAGTACTTTACAAAACGTCTACACTCAGTCCCAGAGGTTAAAATTTTCCAGTAAATTTTCATTAGTATATTCCCCAGGGGTCGGCAAAAGGTCACCGTCACGAAAAGGAAAGCTTACCTTGCGTTATTCCACTATGGTATAAGATAGGGTCATAGTGTAATCAGTCAAGGTAAGACTGCTACCGTTCAGGGTGGACAGTGTATACATTTTATTTTTTATAAGAAAGGGACATAAATAATGGAATAAATACAATATATATATAGAAAAAACGTAAATGGAGAAACGAAGGGTGATCGCAGGAATTTTGACAAATGTAAAAGTGGATCGGGGTCCCGTAAAGGTTGCTGACCCCTGCTCTATTCCCAGAGGTGTAACTAAGCTTAGGTAGAGTTGATGGCGCCCAGAACAAATACAAAATCGGCGCCCCATGAAAACCTTTTTTTTTTCTTTCTTTAAACTTATATTGCTAATAATTTGACGCCCAGGGCACATGCCCCATCTGCCTCACCCTCGTTACGCCACTGTCTATTCCATATAGGCTCCATACATAAATATATCATATAATGTGTTGGAGGGTTAGTAAAGGGGTAGAGGGTAGTTTGTTAGAAAATATTCAAGTCAAACCTTAAAATTACTTTAACCATCCTATTGATAATAAATTGAAAATAAAATCTAAACAAATAATGACGGTAAGATATGAAAATTTATAGGTGACATTTTACCCCATCTTCGGTAGAGTGGGAGGGGTGGTAACTGATACCAAACGTTACCAGATATACTCTCATGTGTCCATTCGCCAATCCGTTTTCATTTTCTGGTAGACGAAACTTTCACTAACAAGGCAGGGCGCATTGGTTAGTCTAAGTTCACTGAATGTTGTAAGACAGAACATCTACACTAATATTATAAAGAGGAAAGATTTGATTTTTTGTTTTTTTGTTTGTAACGGATAAACTCAAAAACTACTGGACCGATTTTAAAAATTCTTTCACCAATATAAAGCTACATTATCAGCGAGTAGCATAGGCTATATTTTATTTTGAATATTTAATTTATTCCTCATAAAAATGTCGATAGTCACTCATATTTTATGGTAGAGTCTATGATGATTCTTCAATGTGTGTGTTGAAAATAATAATGCGGGGGCGGGGGGTTCTAGTCTATAATAATAAAAATAGTAATAAAATTGAAATGTAGTTTTTGAATTTGTGGCTGTACTGCTTTTATCAAGTGATATCTATAGCTTGAGGACGTATTCTATCACCTATTTGATTGAAGTGTCCGGAGTGAGTCAGGTTTTAAGCAGATATTTACTTCAATAATTTAGCACTTAACTTTTATTTTATTTGCCATTTTGCCTCTAAGATTAAAAAAATAAGAGCATTAAAAACATACAGCTTTATTTAGTTCAAATCTAGCAAGTCATTAGCTCATTTTGATCACTCCCAGTGATATTTTGGTAATAAGAGCTGGCAACACTGTCAGTCGTTTGTAGCTAACTTCAAGCTAGTAGGTAAGATGTGCAACATAAACACACAAAAAAAAAGTTTCTAATTTTAATTTTGTTCCTGTAAATTTCAATTTAGAAACAATCATCTTTTTACTATTTGATAGGGTGTGTTCAATTTTTTTTAATAGATACGTAAACAAATTTCAAATAATTTAATTTTAATTTATTTTACTCCCTCTCAACAACTACCATTATAAGTTTTTTAAGGCCTGCAGCACGCACCTATATACATGGTGTCTACTAATATTGACCAATGAAATCCCCGACCTTTTCCCTGATTTCCCCCGATCATTTCCTAAAATTCCCGACTAAAAAAGTATGTCACATCCTTCTAACTCGCCGCCCCATCCCTCGTTTTTCTATTAATCTTTTAATAATAATAATAATAAGTTTTAAAATTTGAATCAAAATTGTTTACTAGGAATTAAAAATATACTACACAGCTACAAACAAAAAAACATTATAATTTACTGATTATTGTATTTAATATTTTGAGTAAAATATCATTTCCCTGGATTTTTGTTGTGATTTACCAAATTCCCGACTTATTCCCGTTTTTTCCCGATCACTTCAAATTCCCGGCTAATTCCCGTTTTCCCTGATTTTTCCGAATGATAGATAGACACCCTACCCTGTATATCCCTCGATGAAACATCATGTATACTTGCATACCTGGACGGATATTAAGACGTGAAGTGGAGAAAATAATTGTCAACCTATCCTTAACCCCCCCCCCCTCTTCCCACTAAAAGTAAAATAAGGTCAATTTTATTGTGATTTAATTGAACAAGTTTGGTTTGATAGCTATGTATTTTATTTTCTTCGAGTCACCGCCTCCATTATCTTGTGCTGCGAGGCATAATAGCCGAGAGAGGTTATAAAGAAACAATTTTGGGATCGTAAAAAAAAAAACCTCCCGGGTAATGGCTCTGCTTAGTAGAAATTCCAAACACACGCTGTAATTTTATGTTAATCAATCTGAAATTACCGAACATATTTATAGTAGTTAATGTCTACCTACTTATCAAGCCCTACACTAAAAACTTAGGTTTTCTATTATTACTGTGCGTTTGATTTTATTTTAGCCTTAAAAAACAAATATTCTCAGCCTAATGTGCGATTATGATGACCGTGTTTGTGTGTTATTCCCTCCAAATTCTTTGAACTAATTGAAGGGATGTGATCAAAAACATTGGTGCATCTCATTCCATTGGCAGAGCTATGTTTGGTGTTATTATTTTGGTTCCAGGTTGGCATTACAGGGCCAATAGTTTCAAAAACTTCCAAAATTTATTTTGTTCGTGCTTGACGTTCAAAAGGTTTATATTTGTTCGTCTGTATATATATTACACCTCATTACACCATATCCCTATCTTGAGATAGTTCTATCCAGTCCACCTCATTACACCATATCCCTATCTTGAGATAGTTCTATCCAGTCCACTTCATTACACCTTATCCCTATATTGAGCTAGTTCTATCCAGTCCACCTCATTACACCCTATCCCTATATTGAGCTAGTTCTATCCAGTTCACCTCATTACACCCTATCCCTATCTTGAACTAGTTCTATCCAGTCCACCTCATTACACCCTATCCCTATCTTGAGCTAGTTCTATCCAGTCCACCTCGTTACACCCTATCTTTATCTTGAGCTAGTCCCATTAGGTTTACCAGTCAATAACTTTAACACTGCTCTATATTCATGTACTTCCCACCGTAACCTGCGAGGTTTGATTGCCCTAACAATGTCTGGTGATGGGTACACGATATGTAGGCCATCATTACGTAGCCAACTCCATTATCTTCAGCCCTTTTGTACCAAATATTTTCCAAATAACCCATTTTTCGGAACACCCTAAATTTCTTCTCGTCGTTTAAGGTGAGATACCGCGTTTTACCGTCATAAAGAACCAAATGGGAAGCAAGAAGTGATGTAGGGTGCACCACAACTTGACTATCGAATTCATTAACTAAAGATAAACGCTGAAATAAGCTTCGAATCTAAACCATAGTTTTCTTTTCTCTTTTTTTAAAAAAAAGGGCAAATGTTTATTTTTAAGAGCAAAGTGGGTTTCGTGTGAGTTTGATTGAGTATCGCTTTGGTTATTTGCTTTATTTTCTAAATTTTAATTTCCTGTACATGTGCAAACGGCATAGCTCGATGTGTTTTCCTCCGATCCCAAGGGGCCGGGGTTCAATACATGGCTTGACGCAAAAAGGTTTTTTTTTTTAACTTAACAATTTTTCGTTTTTCTAGTAAATACAATTAACATCGAAATTAACAGCTACGTTTTATTGTGATTGTCTAGTTTTCCTTCACTTTTCTACAACTGTAATCACGAGGTACAGGGTATAGAGTCCATTCGCCATAGGAGTGGTGGTAACTCACAGCTAGCAGAAGATGTAAACAGACAAACATAATCATCAAAAACAGATTGTTTGCTGTGAAAGTTTCCGCTGTCAAAGTGACAACGTAACATATGGTCTTGCAAATCATGTAGTTTGGCGAATGAATACATGAGAGTAGATCTGGTTGCTTTAGAAAGCTGTAAGCTAATACCACTCCAGTGTCTAATGGACTACAGCTTATTATTGTAGCCAGGCTACTGTGAGTACTCGCATGTGCCATTGGGGAGGTATAATATTGTTATCTAGAATAGTCTGGATTCTTTCTATAAGTACTTGCAAAGTGACGTTGTAGAGACAAAGGTTCATGTAATTATATACCATTGCACAATACCTTCTTATTATTATATGGGATTTTATTGTCCCGCGGTTGGGCACCAATTACAATGATATACTCCCGCTATTTGGCATCAATTATAGTGATATTGGATTTTAAATGATGATTATGCGGATGTGGAACCGTGCATGCCTTATGGTGAGCAGTAAGTATGACTATACCGGGTTTTATGATGATGACGACGATGCGTGCATGCCCTACTACGCACTTGCACACGGTTATGTGATCTGATTATATATAATTCTTATTATTATGAAATGAGTAAAAATTTTAATGTTGCACACGATTTATTTAGATGATTACACTGGTGGTACTGTAGATTTTATATCAAATTTGATAGAGTTTTTGTTCATTCATGGACTCGGAGAGTCTCGGAGAGTGTAGTTCAATTCTGTGTGTGTGTGATAATACTAGGTTTCTGTGTGGATTCATTCGCACAAACTGCTTACATATGACCTACCCCTTGCTTCTTGGACCCCTTGTCGACAGGGTTAAAAACTAACTAATAGAAGAACTCCTGGCAATCTGATATTGTGAAGGCTAGCTTCCTATTGGGTAAAGGGAGCATGTATTTCACATGATGATATAATAAAACGGAGTTGATGTTTTAAAGAAAGTTTTAAAACGCAATGCATTGAAATTGAAAACGTGTGATTTTATCCATGGATGAAGTAGTATTAAAAGGAAACTTTACATACAGTTATTTAAAGAAAAATACACTTCATCCATTACTTTTTGAATATATGAGAGGGGTCCAAAACAGTGAGTTCCCTTTGTCCTGTACTAGCGTCACCATACCTCCACAATGGCACACAGTGAGTACCCTTTGTCCTGGGCTAGCGTCACCATACCTCCACAATGGCACACAGTGAGTACACTTTGTCCTGGGATAGCGTCACCATACCTCCACAATGGCACACAGTGAGTACACTTTGTCCTGGGATAGCGTCACCATACCTCCACAATGGCACACAGTGAGTATACTTTGTCCTAGGCTAGCGTCACCATACCTCCACAATGGTACACAGTGAGTATACTTTGTCCAATGGCACACAGTGAGTATACTTTGTCCTGGGCTAGCGTCAGCATACCTCAACAATGACACACAGTGAGTATACTTTGTCCTGGGCTAGAGTCACCATACCTCCACAATGGCACACGGTGAGTATACTTTGTCCTGGGCTAGCGTCACCATACCTCAACAATGACACACAGTGATTATACTTTGTCCTGGGCTATAGTCACCATACCTCCACAATGGCACACGGTGAGTATACTTTTTACTGGGCTAGCGTCACCATACCTCAACAATGGCACACAGTGAGTATACTTTTTACTGGGCTAGCGTCACCATACCTCAACAATGGCACACAGTGAGTATACTTTTTACTGGGCTAGCGTCACCATACCTCAACAATGGCACACAGTGAGTATACTTTTTACTGGGCTAGCGTCACCATACCTCCACAATGACACACAGTGAGTATACTTTGTCCTGGGCTAGAGTCACCATACCTCCACAATGGCACACAGTGAGTACACTTTGTCCTGGGCTAGCGTCACCATACCTCAACAATGGCACACGGTATGTATACTTTGTCCTGGGCTAGAGTCACCATACCTCCACAATGGTACACAGTGAGTACCCTTTGTCCTGGGCTAGCGTCACCATACCTCCACAATGACACACAGTAAGTATACTTTTTACTGGGCTAGCGTCATCATACCTCCACAATGGCACACGGCGAGGTGAGAACTCTAGAGTATACAGACTAGTCTACACAAGACTAGACTTGCGCCACTGTTGCGCCGAATCACTCGTCTCCCAAGCCCGGGTCAGGCCTGTAAACTTCTTTTTACGTTGTTCACTTTCTTTCTCTTTCGCTCTCCCAGAAGTTCGTCTTTATCGCTGTTGATGAGATCCAGACCCTCTCATTCTCTCCTCGGCCGTCTTCCACACACAACATACGGTCCGAGTCCACCTGACTTGATAGACGTCATCAGCCGCGTGGTTAGCGTGTGTGACCCGGCCAGGAGTAATACCTGAATAAGGATTTTTTCCCCCCTTTTTCATAAAAATGACCTTTAGTCGTCTTCGTAAATTGTTCCTTATGAATATAAATATAACGAAAGCCATCAATATACCGGAGTTTTTTAAAGTTCACATCTCAGTTTAATTTCTGTTGAGTTCTATAGCACCAGAAATATCACCGGGTCTTACTACCCGTTCAAGCTACATGTGTATTAATTACGTGCTCGGGATGAGGAAGTTTGGATTTAGAGTTAAGTGTAGGCCCTACCCACATTTGCGTGAAATGAAAGTGAAAAAAAAACTTTATGAAAAACTATCCTCAGTACACATGACCGGGATACGAACCTCGAGCTCTCCGTTATTTTAAGTCCAGTCTATTGCGAGAGTAGCGCGTTTGACCGGGATTGGGTGATTGGCTGAAGGGTTGCTAGGAGAATTTAAACATAAAAATGGGCCACCAAATAAAATGCAATTTTTAGGTAGATGCAATAGATTATTAATAAAACATTGATAACAAAAAAAAAGACAATATATATTTTAAAAAGTGGTTCTCCAATAAAACCTAAAATTAATTAGTTGAATGCAATTTTGTCGTACCTTTTATTATATTAATTTTTTGTAAAGTGGATATTTATTAGTTGATATTCTTAATGTCGGACATCTTAGCTCAATCGGTAGCTTGTCTGTCTATTGAGTTAAGGGCCTCGGGTTCGATTTTCGGCATGACTGAAAATTTTAAAATTTATGAACTAACGGGTTGTGGTTGGATTTTGTGTCTGCTCTAGGTTTAAAATTAGTTAAATACCTCAAATAAATAAACTAAAATATATTCTTAAACTGCTTATGAATGTTAATCGGCCTGTTGACAAGAAAATATATATTCTTTCCCAAGAATATTTTTCTAAACGCTGGTAATTTTAGCACTTTTTTTATAGATAAATAGTTGTAGCTTGGACCGCATGTGGCCCACGGGCCGTAATTTGCCCAGAGCTGCCTTAAGATCATTCGGTCACCGAAGAGGGTTACCAGAAATATCATCAAATGAGCTACAGTAAATGAATAGCAGCGATCCCGATTACCTTCCCACACTCACGTATAGACAGACCACAGCGCCTGGCGGATGAATGCGTTACTAACTGTCTGGCGTAGACCAGATATGTGAATACTTCAATATTATAATCGAAATCATAAGGAATAAATCCCCCCTCTCTTGGGATTATATATGAAATTTTTTACCGTAGAATGTTCATCTATAACCCGTATTTGCGTGGTGAGAGAGTGGAAAACATTTTTTTTAAACTATAATAAGCTTAGTGAATATGAACCCCGAGCTCCAACTCACCGGTAACACAATTAAGACACGTCTGTTTATGATTGACGAGTAACTTAAGGTGGGAGTGTAGGGGATGCAAGAAAATGTGTTTTTTGCAGTATTTATGGTAAAATATCTTTTTCGGCTAAAATAAATATTATTATTATTATTATTATTAGCACCGCATCTTACTACCCGTTCGGGTTATACGCACTTACGCTAATGTGTAATGGTAGGGTGATTGTGAGATGAAATGGAGGACTTAGAGTTTAACGTGGAATCCGAACCACGGTGAAGGCCTGGCATTCCCCACATTCACAAGATGTCTTGTCAGAGGTGAAGGAAGGGTTTGGCAATCAGATAAATCTATGCCGGGACCGAGGATTGAACCCCGGCCGCCAGCACAGAAGTCTGACACCTTATCCCTAGACCACCAGGTCACCTCCCAACAAATAAAATTTTACTCCAGTACAAACAAAGAGTTCAAGTTTCTTCCCAGAGTTATGTCAACAGTTGTTGAATATCTATTGAGTAAGAGGCATTAGATAAGAAAAATTACAAATGGAAATAAAAAATTTGTCTATAAATTACAGGACACCGTTGACAGATATTCAACAATTACTGTTGGTATCAACATGTGAAGACAAAAACTATTTGTTTGTACTGGATAAATATTTGATTTATTTTACAGAAAAAATAAATTGTTTGCTATGTAAACTAAAAAAAAAACACTTAACCATTTCTCCAGTCACCTTCCATCCAATTTAAATAAATGTTACCCACTTAGATGGCCGCATGGTCTAACGCGCTACTCTCGCAGTTGACTAGACTGTCAATGACGGGGAGATCAAGGTTCGAATCTCGGTCGGGTGTACTGAAGGTGGTCTCCCCCCCCCCATGGTTCTCCCTCCACGCAAATGTGGTTAAACTTCCTCTAAATATACCCTTCCATATCCATAAAACCATTAGCATGATTAAGACATAATCTTATGATCCAAACGGGTAGTAAGACGCGGTGCTAAGAAGAAGAAAAATTGTTCAAGTTGACTACGACCGGGGTATACATCACATTCTTGGTTTAAAACACAGGGGCCCCCTCATCAAGACAGCGGGACCCCAGCCCTGTCCTTTGTGCTGAGGGAGAGTTCTAACTCCCCCCCTCCCCCTCCTCCACCATCCTAAAACCTCGACGAACTTTTAGAAGAGGAATGTTTACTGGAACTTGTTGCCCTCCTGCCTGTCTGAACTATATACTTCCTTCACTCAATAATCTCCCCCCTTCAGACAATACCTGAGAATATCGTTTACCTGTGAACTGAAACACTTATACCGAGACAATAAGGTCCTGTCTACGGATGTGGTTTTCAAATAAAGATGCTCGTTTCTATAACAAAGTATCGATAATGTACTCAAAAAATATCGATACATACTTTACTAATTTCAAATATGGAAAGAAAAGCATCGATTCTTTTACTCATTTCAAATATAGATTAAAAAAAGTATCGATTCTTTACTCATTTCAAATATAGAAATATATCGATTATTTACTCATTTTAAATATAGAAAGAAAAGTATCGATTCTTTACTCATTTCAAATATAGAAAAAAAAGTATCGATTCTTTACTCATTTCAAATATAGAAAAAAAAGTATCGATTCTTTACTCATTTCAAATATAGAAAGAAAAGTATTGATTCTTTATTCATTTCAAATATAGAAAAAAAAAGTATCGATTCTTTACTCGTTTAAAATATAGATAAAAAAAGTATCGATTCTTTACTCATTTCAAATATTAGAAGAAAAGTATCGATACTTTATTCATTTCGAATAGAAAAAATATCATATTCAAAAATAGATAATAATATTAATTGAATTTGCCTTAGCCTTAATACTGTTTATAGCTAGTTCAATCTCCAAATAATTTTAGGAAAAAACTTATCAAACAAACCCCAAGCCATTTATTTAACACTTAACTGAATGTATGGATGTTATAATGAATGCACTTCAACAACAAAAGAAAGTTAACATTAATGAAGAAAACGAGGGAAAGTCAAATTTTAACTCAAATTGAGTTAGTGCTGCCCTCTGTTAGACAATCACGAGACATGAATGAGTTAATGCAATTTATTTTATGGTTAAAAAATCTCCGTCATATTTTAATTAATTAAAATAAAGTATTTTCTCGGTTCCTTATTGAGATATTGTAAAAGTTGTTTTCCTGGGGAAAAAATGTGTAATGTGACGCTACCCCTTTTCCCTTGTATCCATCAATTTTATTTAAATTTTACATAATTATACTATATTTCTTATTGCCTCTTATGCTATTAATTTTTTTCTAATATTCGAATTTGAGATTCAGGATTCTAAGCAAGAATGAAGATTCGTTTTCTTAACGTATAGTGGATTCGACAGCTCTATAATATATATTGGCTATTTTATTCTTTTGGATTAAGTAACTGCAAATATATATAGTTAAAATGTTTTATCCTACTAAGGTCAAAATAGAACCCGTCAAATATCCCTAAACACATCTGTTGAGAGTTGGCAGCCTTGCTCAGGACTCACGCCAGCGCTAACTCGAGACAATTATGTTAGGACCATGCTCGCGGATAAACCATCGTTGTTTATTCGCTCGTCAATGAAACTGGCTCTCGGAAATAAGATAAGAGCTCTTACTGGTTTCCTAGCAAAACCTTCCCTTTGGTATCAGGATTCAGTATCTTAGAGGGTCTCCCACCCTGCCCCCTCTCCCCCCTTTAGTTCTAACGCCCAACCTCCCTACTACAGAGGAAACGAGGTGTCGAGTTACTTACCAACCGTAATCCAAGAGTGAAGCTTCCGTACTACTAGTACTAGGGAGGATGTTGTAAGTATCGATACTTTACTCATTTTAAATAGAAAGAAAAGTATCGTTACTTTACTCATTTCAAATATAGAAAGAAAAGTATCGTTACTTTACTCATTTTAAATATAGAAATAAAAGTATCGATAATTTACTCATTTCAAATATAGAAAGAAAAGTATCGTTACTTTACTCATTTCAAATATAGAAAGAAAAGTATCGTTACTTTACTAATTTTAAATATAGAAAGAAAAGTATCAATAATTTACTCATTTCAAATATAGAAAGAAAAGTATCGATACTTTTACTCATCTCAAATATTAAAGAGCCTGTCTGCCTACTAATCCCAGGGTCTCGGGTTCGATTCCCAGTACGGACGGAAAATTTATCATGGGTGAAACGTGGGTTTCTCCTTTTATAGGGATGAATTAATGACCGGGGGGCTGGATGTTGTGTCTGCTCTAGATTTAAGTCGTGTGCTGATATAATCAGTTCATTCAGAAAGTGCACGTTAAAATCCTCAAATTTGTTTTTACTACAAAAAAATATTCTAAGAAAAAAAAACCCAACCTCGATACACCTGATCAAAGATCCGAACCCCGACCTTCCCTGTCATTGACAAGCCAGACTAGATGATCTCTGGGTTTAGTCTGCGTGTCCACGAAATAAATCAACAAGTTTTTGACGACCTATATTTAGGGTATGACGCAGATTCTCAGTTCTTATTTTATCTGAACACAAATGATTCTTCACGGGTGATATTTTATTACTTTATTTTCACATCGATGGCCTCGACTCGAAAATACCCAGTGAGTTAAGTTAGTTTCATCAGAGAATAGTTTGAGAGTCATTATTTTATATATCAGATAGTAAAAACCCCACAACACACACCGTCTTACAATTTCCCTCCATAAAGAACTAAATCGCTGACGTCATCTTTTTGAATCTTGATGAAAGGTATGTTGATTAGGGTGGCCGCTATGCAGCGGTTGAATAAAAAATAGATTAAAAATATATACGATACTAATAATGTAGGGATGATTAAAAAAATTGTTAACAAATTTGAGATGTGTACAAGACTAGAATGGTATAAATTATCTTACCATCATGCTAAGCGTTATTATCATGACCAACCAGAAATAAAAAGTTAAAAGAATGGTTTTATATAAAACTAATTACAATAAATATAGGTGTACAGTCCAATTTACGGAGGAAGAATCTTATCTGACAGTTTCTGGGGATAAATGTGTAAGCTTTTTCTCGCTCACTCATAGAAATTCAGTACAGAAAGCAACAGGGAAACTACAGTTCATTAATGACTTTCCTTCCTGTAAAATTTTTACTACAGATTAATGTTCCCTGACTTTTCCAGGTTTTTACAGACAGCATTAAAAAAAATCCTTACATAGCTTTGTTTTACTGTTATTCTTGGTGGGTGGGATTTTTTTTTTTTTCGTCTATTACATTGATTACATATTTTCAACAACAAAACTCCTATGCTACAAAAAATTGACATTCTTATAAGTTATTGTTCATTTTCTAGTAATTAATTAGGTAATAGGGCCTACACTAGAATTTGGATGGTCCGATATTGGTTAATTCGAAAAATTGGATATTTTGAATCAAACTTAATTTCCCATGAAATTCCTATCAATGATAAAAAGTAACACATTTAATTCGAATTTTATAAAGAGCATTCATATTTGGATGATTCGAAGCCTTTACTTTGCTAAAAAAAAAAAGTTTCCGCTCATTTCAAACCTAACTTAACAACGGTGGAACGCTGACAGTTGAGGAGATTCTTGATTTTATCAAAATTTCAAGTTCAAATTTTTTTGACTATCATAATACTCGTTTCTCCGAGGAGTGGAGAGAAAGTAAAAAGATATCATTAAACCAATTACAGTAGCCCCATGGCTTCTTTGGTGTTGAATGACAGCTGACAACTGACAGCTAAAGCTTTGAAAATTTACCAGACCAAACTATGTATCCCTACGCCGAGCCATATGATCTGCAAAAACATGAGTTTATCAGCTGTCACTTCTGACAGTCAAAATTTAGGTACAGTAGCCCCGTAGCTTCTTTGGTGCTGACTGACAGTTCACAGCTGACTTCTGACAGTCAACATTTAGGTATATACCTACATTTTGACCGTCAGAAGTGACAGCTGCTAAACACGTGTTTTTGAAGATCATATGGTTTGGCGTAGGGATACATAATTTGGTCTGGTAACTTTTCAAAGCCGTCTGTCAGCACCAAAGAAGCCATGGGGCTACTGTAGTAAGGGGGAAATAAACGCAGTACATCCAGATGAAATTAGAAGCCTAGTACCTCCTCGTCAAAGGCAAACCATATTAGTCGAGCCTTTGTCATTTCCGGTGTAGTCTAGTAGGAAAGAGAAATCTCTCAATTAAAATCAAATGAACGTTAAGATGCCGTTATGGCGACACCAAAGGTTATTCACTCCTGCTGCTATCTCGAGGCTGACTCACTTTGACAAACACGACACCCCCGGAGAGGTTTAATTACCAAGCCTTGTCTTTGCCCCTTTCCTCCTACCCCCCAAGGGGCTCTAAGCACCCGGACGCCAAGTGTTGGATGTGAGACGACAGCTAGGCTAGACTTGTTGACTAGGTCAGGCTAGACGGTGTTATAAAGACTTGGCGGCAAGGTACTAGCAGCTAGCGAGACTCTCTCTACTCTATTACTAAAACAGTTTTCATATATTCATACGCCAAGACATCTAAGACATTTTTCATAGATAATCTGAACTTCAAGCTGTAGCTAGTGAACGACCGAACTATTGGAACTGCTTTCAGTAAAGTGAATCACTCTGAACTATCGCCAACAGTGAACAGTTCTGCCCAATCTAAAGAGAATAGAAAATAGGAATTTATGTCCTTTCTTACGTCACCCAGTATATAAGTTATATATTAATACTAAAACAGCCACACATACTTATGCTTATATATAAGTTGAGTAATTACGTTTGTTATACATTGGTGTGAATTTTAAAGGTTTATTTATTATTTAAATTTCCAGAATTTAACTTAATTTCTAACAACTTAGTTTGTCTTCCATATTGCTTTGTGTATGAATGTGGCTGGCTTGTGTACTGAGTGACGTCACATGCTCAGCCAATCAGATGTGTTTCTCCATCTGGCGCTACCTTCTAATCTCTGTGCAGTGCTGGCTTGTGTACTGAGTGACGTCACACGCTCAGCCAATCAGATG